>JAQFYB010004676.1:0-15691 GCA_034694085.1 Pogonognathellus longicornis
TTGACACAGGGCTATCTAAACACTAAGTCCAGCCCATGTATAAACTGCACTATAGTGTAAACTGATCACACGGTATATGTGTAGTTACTTACATTGCTAGATAGTTGTTAATTCATTCACTCACATAAAGTAATAACACTCAATCGTACTACCTATCGCAGTTAATATTCCCCGTGCTTGCCATAAATCTATGAATTTATTCTACAGATGTGTAGTATGTATTTAGCATATATTATGTAGAATATTTTTGGTCATGTATGTGCATGTTATGTATGTTAATGTTATGTCTAAACCCGTAAGGAGGCAACTTATTTTGTTGTGATTTATTTTGAGTACTTCAGTCTATACTCTACAGATATAATTTCTCTTCGCATTTACACCATCAAGTTATGAAAAATTATCTAACAATGACCGAAGTTACGGACAATCGCATTTATTAACTATATACCAGTGTTTACATTAGAAGAGGAAGGGGTTGGACTTGAATATATGCTAATAATACGTTTACTTTAATGATTCTTTTAATATGGTAATGTGAATTTTATACGTAACTTATTTCGAAAATAGAGCAAATCTCAATGAACACCTACCCACATCACTTTTATTTTTTTATAGTTTTTAATTTCTTTTAAGGTTGTAGGTATTATTAATGTCTAGTTTTATTATGCAGTAGGTATGCATTATTTATGTGTTTAGTCTTTACGCTGTAGTCCTTACATGTTTTTAAATATTGATTGCGTTTGTTTTGACCTAATTGTTGATTTAAAACCTGTCGTACAAAAGTATAAAAGTAAGTCACTTAGCAAGTTTTTTTATTATCAGGAAAGAATGTTTTATAAAAATGCTGTACTATAATATGATACAATGAACTTACGGAAATAAATGAATACATACAATACAAGTCCTGTATAAGAGGAATTATTACACTTCCGTGTTACAAATATTTATAAAAGTACTTGAAAGAAATCTACCCATGATCAATTTCCTTGTGTGGTAAACGTGCATAATTCTTTTTTAATGCTAGTTTTGTAGTTGATGTGAGTTTTTTCCACCGTTTTTGTTGCATGTGATTTTTTTAAATATTAAGTGAGATTTTTACTGTTTACATTATCATTCACTTTTGAAATATGTTGGAAGCAGGTTAATCTACGTATGGGATAATCTTATCTGAAAAAACATAGGCCAATCTTCATTAAATCTAATTACACATCTTATGATCTTATATTGCAGCTTATATATTTGTGCATTGAATGATATTGTGCACTGTGTTTTCAATACTCCAAAATAATTTTTCTCCCTATGCAATATTCATTGTTTAATGAATGCTAACAGTTTCATTGCCATGCATAAAAGTGTACTTTTGTACCTTTGTGAAATTCTTGAGAAAAAGTTGGAATGTTGCAAATTATCATAAAGTTTGAATTTTATTCGATGGTTATACGCTCAACATTTGTTCCAAAATGTTCTGCAAATAATGCATGACAGTGAAATCAGTTTTGTTAAGAATATTGTTTTTCAGTCGCCTAAAAATTCATAACTGCAGTAAAAATAAGGAAATGAAAAGGTTTCATGAATTTTTAGCGGGTTTGTTTGTCCATAATAAATCATAACTCATTCAATCTGTTAATTACAAGATGCGTAATATGATTTAATAATGTTGTCTGTACAAGAATGACATGTGTTTCTTCAGTCAAGATTAACCTTCAGGGGAAAGGGGTGACACTGAGAGCTGATCGGGTATGGAATTTAACAAACATGGACAGGATAAATTTTATACAAAAATCGCTTCCATATTTTATGCTAATTAATAAATACAAACACCAAGTAAGAAGTAAGAAAGTAGTAGTGAATCCAATGACCATTTTCATATAAAAACTCATTTTGACAATGTTAGTTAGTAGGATATTCAAATAGGACTTATTGACATTGTCAATAAGTTGAAGGATTAGAAATGTGAAGAGACTAATAAAGACTTCGCAATATGATTCATGTACACTTTCCTAGTATGCCCGCAGTGGACACCATATGTTTTACTGAATGATCATATCATATCAATACGTTCTACGTGGCAATATTGAATAATTAGTAATTGGGTAAGGGCAAAAACAAATCTCAACTTGAGATTCTCAACGATTAAAAGGAATATAATATGATATACTATACTATTATCTTTTTGATGTTACAAACACTGAAGAGTTTGATTAGGCTGAGGAAGGCATTATCAATTATGTATTCCAGGATTTATATAATACATTAAATATTGACAAAGTTTATTGTCTGAAGTCTTTATATAGTTAGTCTTGTTAGAGGTAAACATTTAGGTATAATGGTATATAGAAAATAGAATACATGGTAGGTGTATATGTATATATGTCATAAAAATCATACATGGACGGTGAGAAAAACTAACCCTTTCAATTACAACATGAGTACAATACAAGCTAGTGCATTCCCATTTCAACAAAGATTCTAAACAGATTATCATAGAATGATCAACTTCCGTATCACAGCCACTTTGTTGGTGTTGACACTACAACTGTATGGACTCACAAAGGTACAGTTTAATTTAATTCGAAGCAAGTATAGTATGACATTCACCGAAACTGTTCTGCTAAATTATTAAATAAATGTTATTTTTCAGGGGGGCAAGCATTCTCGCCATCGAAAAAACCAACAAGATGAAAATGACGATATGCTATTTGGTCGGACTGCAGCTGAAATCGCACCTCGAAAAATAAGTACGTATACCTATGTAACATGTCAAATCATACACATACCTACTTATATTTCAATCCGTATTATAATGGTCCTGACTACAATTTGCATGCTACAATATTGCAAATTAATTTCAATTATTTATAATTTAGGTATCATTAATAACCAGAAGGGTCAACATACGGTTGAAGACTTGGATATAAAAATTCCAGAAGCTTGCAAAAAAGTAGTTCACGACTTAAGGGAAAAAGAACAAAAAGAGAAAGAACGAACGGAGAGAAAGATGACAGTGAGTGACAAGGAAAGACAATCAAAGTTCAGCGAGAATAACGACATCGGCCACAGTGACATTACAGAGACTATCACCATCAGTGGGGGCAACCAAAACCAACAGAAGTCACCTGCAGGAAGTAAAGAAGCTGCCATGAATGGCAAGCAGCAGCCGCAGTACAAGGACATCAGGACCCTTGCGAAAGAATCTAATTTGAAGGTGTTTAACGAGAGCGAGTTTAAGTCATTTCAACAAAGTATGATGAACGAAGCTAGAGAGACTATCATGACTGAGATTAGAGAGAAGGAGATTGAGGAAAATGCAATGAGAGAAGCTAAGGTATATTTAATTTTTGTAAATGTATGCTCAATAATATTAGAGGAGATTATTATTTTATTCTTATAAATTGTTATCTCTACTACCTCCTCTGGCCCTAACTTACAATTGCTATCAATTTTAATTTTTTTCTATATGCATAGGCAAAACGAAATGAAAACCCAATTACAGGTTCAGTGTCTGATTCCGTCACTGGAAAACCTGCGAATAATGTCCATGCCACTCTTTGGAAAATGGTCAACGATTCCTGGATATTAGTTTCAGAAAAGTACGACAGCCACATATAGTTTAAAGTTCTTAAAATTGCTAAACCATTCATAAAGACACTAACAATAGTATTTGATTCAGGAACACAGATCCTAAAGGGCAAATATCAGAGATGATTGACGGAACAAGTACCCAGTTTACAACTGGCGTATTCAAATTCACATTTGACTCCAAATCGTACTATAAAGAATCGGGAGTTGAAATAATGTACCCGTACATTGAGGTCATTTTTGAAGTTACAAACACTCAAGATCAGTATCACATAATTTTGCTAATCGGACCTTATGGGTACACTACATATCGCGGCCACGTCGGAAAAAAATAATTATGGCTTATTTGCTACATTGTCTATCACAACTGAAACGATAATTTCGGTATATTTATTTGTTACTAAAATTGCATTAATAAATAAAAAATCCAAAGTTTCTGCATCTAGAACATTAAAAAGAAATATTGCAAGAATAGACAATAGATTAGATACAATTACAAATCATAGGCTGATATATTATTATGTTAACACATCTTTTTATCTTTGTGAAATTAAAATTAGGTAGTTTAAAACGAGAGCTAAAAATAGTTTGATACCAAATTGAAGGTGAAAAAATCATTTAAAGCCAAATTGGAGTTCCATTACAGATATTATAAATCTCTCTCATCTTGCTAAATGTAATTGAAATATTGACAAACTTTCATCAAAAAATATTTCTCTCTGGAAATACTATTATCGATTATTATATTATCGAAATATTATTATTAAATACTAGAAATTATCGACTCAGAAAATAATAATAAATTATTTTTGTGTTTGTGTCGATATTTGCATTTTTCGATCATTTTTATTATAATTATAATTTTATGCGTATCCATTTCGTCTCAAGTCTCATCTCATGATGTCAAAAGGGTTTCTTTGTGCGTTAATAAAAACGCGTGCATGAATTTCATGTACTTCTTCAGTCTCAACCTAAATACTGCGATTTAATTTACAGCGGTAATTCTTATGCATTCAAATCATCGCTATTAGCGATTTATTTATAACCACTCGGCTCAGTGCTCAGTCAAACAACACAAAATTCATCAAATAAATTCGTATCATAATTTTCAAATGTTATTTCATTTTTATTAGTTAGTTAATTGATAATTAAAATAAAACAAATTAATGTAAATGCGTCAGACTGACATTGAACGTAGGTAATACTGCTGGTGGTTAATGTCGTTGTCTTGTATAATTTATAATTCATAGTTGATCTTCAATCTTTCCAACTGTCAAACATCAAAAGTCAAATAATTTATTTAACCACTTAAAAATCTTTACACAAGAAATGTAAGTAATTCGTCCAATTTTAGAATTTACATACCTTACAACTACAATTTTAAATGTAACAACTTGTAAACTCGTAAAAATATCTTGTGTTATGTAATAAATATTTTAAATGTCTAATATTTACAATAATTACAATATATACGTTGCATATAGATGGACCGAGTGAAAAGTCACATCAGTTCGTCAGATGTTCGATCATTTGCTCTGCAGACGAGTTATCAAGTTGCTTGCTATCCGATGCATTATGCAAAAACACTAATACAAGTAAAAATACCATTAATCATGTTATCAATTATTAGTAGGCTAGATTATTTCCTCATCGTGCTTGATTCTATCGAAATCGAAAGTCGAATGGTATTAAACGATTTTATGATGATTATTTGAGTAGATTGGATACGAGCCTTTCCAGCCAGTCAAGCGTACCTTTTTTGGAAATCCATATTTGGCTCTGCCTAACATTTTTCAATACAGTAATAAAACATAAACATATTATGTTGTTAAAATTACTCAAATCCCTTGTAAAAATTCCTCAACCAACAATATATAATTTGTATTTACAGTTAAATACATCAAGACTGTGGACGGATTCGTTGGTTGCTACAGAGGTCTGTTACCGTATCTGTGTCAAAATACTGTAGCCTCGTTTGTGCACAACCAAGTTGCAATTAGATATCCTTTTGCCGTGGACGATGAGCAGCCCCCTAGTAGGGAGGTTTCGCCGATTATTATAAGAAATGATTCAAGGTTGGGAGAAATCTGGACTTCGGGGAGGTTGGAAACAACTTTGAAAAGAACGGGATGGCAACTGATGTGTACCAGTGCTAGTATCGCTGCTTCACAACCGTTTTATGTTATTATGGTTCGAACAATTGGCCAGTTTGTCGGAAGGGAGACCAAATATAAGTAAATACACAATATTGATGGATCGTTATAATAATACCTATATCTACTTACCCTAAGCACATTTGTGACTAAAATTAATGAACAAACTGTAAAAGTGCTGTTATACGTTATTATTTTTCAGTTCTATATGGGAATCAATACTTTCTATTTTTGAAGAAGAAGGAATTAATGGTTTGTTCTCATTAAATTAACTGAAACCCAATTTCTCTTTAATTTTACATAAGCTATGTTGTCTTAAATATAAATACAAATATTTCAGGATTTTTTATTGGCCTCGTTCCCCGTCTTGTTGGTGAAATTATTTTGGTCTCTGTATCTGCGTCGATAGTCTATTTAATAAACAGCTATGTTGGCAAGACTAATCAAACTGTAGACCAGGGAAGCAATATGGTTGCAAATGTAAGTATTTTGTATTTAATAATAATTAAATCTTCAATACCCATCCTAAAATGTAGCTCCATTTTCAATTTCACATTAATAACCCTAAGTTATCGATTTTATATAATTGAAGATGAAGACATTAGCCATGCTTTAGTGCATGTCTTTTTTAATAACTCTTTTTGAAGGTCACATTTAGCTTATTTGCCTTATTGATGTTCAATGATTGATGATACACATTTTCCTCGTATTGTAGTTATCGTTTGATTTTCCCTTATTATGTAAGCTACGTAAAAATACACGTTATGTGATTTAGAATGTCGTAAAATTTTTCATTTTCTATTACATAAATGCCATAGGTAAACGATAACTTAAATAATTTTAGGGTTTAACAACATGGTGAAAATGGTTTTTTTAAACTTTTTCAAGGTTTTGGCTCATGCTATGTCGTACCAGTTTTCGGTTGTAGCAAGTACAATGGCTGTCAATAATAGACTAGCCATCGGTCGTCACCCACATACTATTAAATTCAGCAATTGGGTGGATTGTTGGTCTTACCTAAGAGAGATGAAGCAATTGAAACGCGGTTCATCAATAATAGGACGATATTACATGGGCCCCTTTGTTGTTCTTGGAGGTGAAAAGCTACCGTCTGGTTTCTTCTTTGGACCATGCCATGTACCCCCACCAGTGGATTTTAATGTTTCTAATCCTGCGTTAGGCATTCCTCATAGGTTTCCTAATAAGACTGATTAATGACATTATTAGCACTACCATAATAAGCCATTAAATATTTACAGTTAATCACAAAGAAATTAAAGTCAATGTTAATTCTGTAATGTATAGAACACACTTCCTCCCATCGTCATTAGTGTATTCAAAAATTGCTTGGTTATTCTTAAATTGATTCTGTTTGTAATGTACAGATGATTGTGATTTTCTACATGTGCTATTATTAATAATAAGACGCCAGGATGCAATAACAGTCAGATTAAATGTTTCAACGCGTTGGCTGCTTGTCTTACTTGCATCTTTGGAAGAGTCAAGTTGCCACAATCTTTGTATATGTTTAAGATAGAACTTACAAAATATGAGTATGAAATATCGGCTATTGGCCAACCAGCACTAAGTACCTATTGTATCGCTAGTTACAAATACGATCCTTTATACTTGCCTATATTACACAAAACATTATTATGATTATAGTATTATCGTCGGGCTATTTTCACTTGCTAGATATTTATATAAATTGAATGAACAACCAATACATTGAGTTTAGTTTACTAGAAGCATGCTAGAATAGTTTATTAAAGATGAAACATGAAGTAAAACCTGTTTGTGTAATTTTTCAATAATTATTTCCCTTTTATAATGCATTCGGCGATCTAATTATTATGTAGATGCCCATACACATGATCACTCAATGAATTTATTTGAATTGTAATGCGTAGGTGTGTTGCGAAAAAAGTTTTGAAAGTTTTAGGTATTTATTGACTTTTACATTATTGAGGATTACAATTTACAAACGAGCTTTTCATGTTAAGTAATCGTTTTTTAATGCTTGGGTGTAAAGTATTATTGTAAATAGCTATTGATAGTAGTATTATTCCTAAGGTCTAGTTCCACAATCGACTAAGCCACTGTGGGTACACCCTTTGGTTACAGCGCTGAATAACGTTCCTTCAGCGCACGTAAATCTAATGGGATTTCCACTGACACATCGGAAGAAGTGTTGGCAACTGTACATGTCCTGCTTGACAATAGGTGACAAGATTTCATGTTCGCTGCAGTCAACGTAATTTAGTGCGTAGTTGGTCGATTGAATGTGTACAACTTCCGGCTTCGTGGGTCTTGGTAGTGTGTCCGATAAAATCGACTGGGATGGATTTTGTTGCTGCCAATGAGATTGTGGTTGCTGCATCTGTTGTTTCAAGTATTGTTGATATAGTTTCCAGAAGTTGTTGAATTCCTCAGACTGCAACAGAGTCTCATCAATGGGTATTTCCCACTTTTGTCGATTCGTATGCCAAACATCCTCAAATTTCATCATGGTCTTTGTCGTGTTTGTATCATTTTTTTCTTTCATATTGGCAAATTTGGGAATTTTATCTTCGGGAATGATAAATTCTTTTCTTTCCTTTTCATTTTGACTGTCTTCTGACCTACCAAAAGACAATTTTGGCATTGAATTTGTGAAAAATGACCAAACTGGTTTCGTATATTCTTTAATAGCAGAAAGGTTGACGGGAATTCGTATAACAGTGTTCTCAGTAGCCTCAGAATCATATTTGTGAGCATTACCCCATATTGATGAAGGGCGCGATGGGATGGCCACTGCAGGGGTATGAGTTTCATGACCTTTTCCTACAACAGGATATGCAAGGCTCAAGGGTTTGTGTTTGGTAGTATTGGTAATTGTCAAAGACATTTCAGGGTACTTTCCAAAAATAGCGAAGGATGGAGAATCGGGCGAGGTTGATGAAACTGCGACCGCTGGAGTATGCGAAGAATTGGAATCACTGTACGAAGAAACGCTTGTGAGGGTCATCCCGGGGTGTTTGTGTGTGGGATTTCTATGGGCTGTCACAATTGCTGCACCACCGGAGATGGATTTATCTGGATTCTTGTGTGAAACAATAGTGGCAATTGCTGGCGTATGCATTTCACTTTCGTCTTCAGAGTCGAGTTGAGATTCTTGAGATTCTTGAGATTCATGATGCTCCAAACTATTGGCAAGAGCCGGGGTGTGATATTCACTATGCGAATGATGCGGTTTGGCAACTGCAATCGCTGGTTCATGCGTTGGACTCTTTTCTTCATCTTCCGACGAACCGTAATTCATTGTGTTTGCTATGGCAGGAGAATGTGTATCTGATTTCCATGCGAAAGTTTTGCAATATACATGTCCTGTAAGAACTGCCAGAATTATTGCGTTGAGGCTTATAAACGACTTCATATTTCAATTTGAATGTTGCAGCTTGCAGGTATACAGAGATTTCTCAAACCTAAGGTAAAAAACCAATAATTTTATCTTAAAGAAAACATTTCCAAAGTCAAAAGTAAAACTTAGCAACTGTAGGTACCTATACTAAAGATATTTCTTACGCTCCTGGAACTAATTTTTAGACAACTTAATTATATTTTATACTAGACTGACTATGATGCAAAGTGTGTTAATTAAATGGAACTATCGCTTTTATATGATTTTGTTGATCGAATAATGCTGGGTGTGAGTGTGATTACCTATTGAATGTAGTACAGTAGTAGTTGTTCTTGGATTGGTTGTTGTTCTTTTTGTACCAATAAATTTTACTCCATGTTCCAACATGTCCTGTTGTAGACTAAGCAGATTTGAAAACTTACCTGAAGTTGTACTTACTATAACTTCCTATTTATAATGGCACCTTTTTCTAGTGATGCCCTGATGCCTAGTATTAATGACCATTTGTCTCTTTCTTCATCATTCATGAAATTGTTAAGGAAAGAAACAGCGAGCCTTGCAGCACTGAACTGTAATAACAGTCATTTACTTAAATAAAGTCAACTTATACATTAAAGCAGCTTATTTCGACATCTGCAAATTTTAGTAACCTTTTTAAAGAAGGTTAGAACTTATAATCCACCAAAAATAAACGTTTGAGCCTTTCCAGGACACTTGGACCCTTAGACAGTAGGCGACAATATTTAGGAGTTTCCACGTTTCAATATAATGCAACAGAAAGAAGTAAAGAAGGGTTAATTGTGGTGAAGCTATAGGAGGCATAAATGACATGACTCAGTAGAGTCATGCATACATGCATTTTATATTTATTCGTATACCTTATACCCAATACCCACCTAATATTATAATTATAACTTTTAGTCTATGATAATCGCATAAATGCTATGCTCATATAAATAAACTGATATACATACAGTACATATTATGTAGGATTACTTTAGAGTTTAGAGAACCCAGTCAGACAATTCAATTCTTTTCATCTATAAATATAGAAACTTGTACATAAGAACTAATAGCCAACAGACATAGACTTTTTAAGTCCTTCGGAGAAAAGCTTCTTCTGGTACAATTAAACTGCCATTATAATTCCAAAGTTTATTTTTGAACTTGTTAATTTCATAGATATTATGGGATTTTATGTAAAATTGTTATAATGGGCACCTTTACCAGGTAATATTCTATAGCCAAATCAGCTTAGCTAGTGCGCCTTGGCTTTACACATACCGAATGTGTCGATGTGCACAATGAAAAAGATTAAATACACATGAATGGTGAATGTATTATGAAATAATCATACCCCCTTGAGGATTTTCAAGCTCAATGAACACACCAGCCATAGCCAGTGCAGTGCTTCAATAAGTTTTGCAAGTCGGCCGTCTTTAGATTTTAGGGTGGGCATATCCCACCTTAATTTTTTTGTCTATGACACCTGATGTAGGATGTAGTGCCCACCTGGTGCAGACACCTGATGTATTATTCCTCATGAAATTTTTTAACATGAAATATAACGCAGACTATTTATTATGCTGATCATATTGATTTTATTGACATTATTTGTGTATTCTAGTATCTTTATGCCCAAGTTTAAATGCAAAGCAGAAGTAGCACATTCCATAGACGAATAATAATAATAAGTGTAAGTTAGGGAATACAATTGACAAATACAATGTTGCAAATAATATCTACAATGTAGATAGAATAACTTTTAAAATCTAAATGCTAAAGTTAACATGTGTGAAGATTCTTTTAAACTTAAAAAAGCTAAACATAAAGTTAAATCCACAGTCATTGGAAAAAACAATGTAATAATAGCATATGCTAAATATTTTTAATGAAAACTAACATTTGATCTCTTATCTACAAGCCCGAATGTAATACTTGGCAATTTCTGTTTCCAATTGGACATGGGTATGATTTTCTGAAGTTCGGGTCTCTTAAGTAATTTGTAGGGAGTTCAGTCGGTGAATTTTTCTCAGCTTCATTCAAATCAGTCTCTAGTGATGGAAAATTGGGGGGAAGTTCGTTAATGTTTTCAAGCGTATTCTGATTCGCAACCAGCCAGTTGTAAATCGTGGTTGGGACTTTCAGACGACGACTTTGCTCTTCCTCATCCTCTGAGCGATGTTTCATCATTCCAACTATAGACGAAGTGGTCTCCTTAATGCCCGTTACCTTTTGCTCGTATTCGGACAGGAGTCTAAATACTTTGGAGGGTACCTTGAGACGACGAGGTTGCTTTACTATTGTAGTTGTTTTCTTCACATCCTTAGCGACCGGTTGAAGAGGTGCATCTATAGGTCTTGGTTGACGATTGGAAAACTTGAGATTATTTAATTCATAGGCAGACTCAGAGTGGAAATATTGTATGCCGGAGTCTTCACCTCCCGTTTCGGATTTCTCGTTTGTAGCGGGTTTAGAATTCACGACGAAAATCAATGTGAATAAAAAAATCCCTTTGTAAAATGTGAAAGTTGGCTGCGGCACCATTGTAAGAAGTCAAGGTCAGGAAGGTCACTTAAATTTAAATGGACAACTCTTAATTAACTCCTATAACTGTTTCGAACTTCTAAATATAGAATATTTTGATACGTACTGTCTTAAGGTAAATGTAGTAATGAATTAATATTTCATAATTATTATTACTCCTAAAAATGTAAAAAAAGTTCTCACCAAATGTAAAATGTTGATGTGTCTCTTAGGATTGGAATTTTCGAGTGCGAATAACAAATCTCGCTTTGTAAAAACTAAAATGTATAAATGTAATAGTGTGTGTGACTAATTATTTATTTGAATTACATTAACTGAATACACATAAATTTAATTGTCAGTGCATTAACAACTAAAGACTCAAGAACCTTATCGAAAGAAACTATGATGGCTTATAAGAGTACAGACTAATGGGAAAAATCAAAAATGTGAAGGGGTAGTTTCTAACACGGAATTTCCTTTCTTATCCATTCATATCAAGACACCTTTACATTATGTACTCCAACCTAAAAGTTTACTTTACTTTGAGCCAATCCAGGGTAATAGACATATTTTATTATATGTATCTACTATAAACCCTGACCAATTCTACTTTGTACATGAAACGAAAAAACCCTACTATAATATAACAGTGGCTTTGTAAGTTATAGGTCCAGGAAGACATTTGGTGGTCATATAGATAAATAAATCCCTGTAAATAGGATATTCTTTAAACCCATTTTTACTTGTTTGATAACTAACCTAATGTACCTAGGTGTAGGTATGTACATAATGTAGAATATTGTATGGAGAATAACAATAAGCCATGGAAATGTGTCATATTCATTATTCAGTAGCTGAGCTACTGTATAGGAATGGCTTGTATGTAATACATGAGATTTTAATTAACCGTATATTTTTCGTTAAATACAATTTAAATACAGCACATTTATGTAGTGGTATACAATTTAGTTACAGAAAAAATTATGTATGCTCGTTTTCACAGGATTATTTGTTAGACGTAAGTATATTATACCTAAGTACTAAGTACATTATATTGATAAACAGCTAGTGCATTATATTTAACATATAATGATGGGGGCCATGTTAAGTATTTACAATAAATACTACAAACTCAATCAAAATAAAACATATCACATAATCTTGAGACATGCAGAATAGAATTATTGATTATACAATTTGATGATGTCTTGCAAGGCAATAATCAAGACACTACAATAATTTAGCAAAGAAAACCATGAAACGTCAAGACAATTGCTGTCTTGAAGGCTCTTCATGGTTGAGGTCCTTGTCCAGCATTTTCTGCTTGTCCTTGGGAAGTCCGTCGTTCCCCTGACGGTGCTTGTCCTTGAGAAACTCTTCGTTCTCCTTGAGGTGCTTGTCCTTGGGATGCTCGTCTTTCTTCTGGAGGAGCTTGCCCTTGAGAAACTCGTCGTTCGCCTGGAGGGGCTTGTCCTTGAGAAGTTCGTCGCTCTCCTTGAGGAGCTTGTCCTTGAGATATGCGTCGTTCGTTTGGCGGGGCTTGCCCTTGAGAAAGTCGTCGTTCACTTGACGGAGCTTGTCCCTGCGATGTTAGACGTTCCCCTTGTGGAACTACTATAGGTTCTTGAGGAGCTTGTCCCTGCGATATTCGACGTTCCCCTTGTGGAACTACTATAGGTTCTTGAGGAGCTTGTCCCTGGGATATTCGACGTTCTCCACTCTGAGGTTGATGCTCACCTTGGTTGTGATTTTGAGCTGGTTCCGTAATGTAACCGTTATTATGAGGTAGTGCCCCGTTTTCTAAAATAGTAATAAACATAATCTGGGTAAACACAATTTTGGTTTCAAAAGCAACTAACCATAAAATGGTCATACTCAAATGTCATGAAAAATTGGCAAATGTCAGGTACTAACCATTAAAATGCGGCTGGCTGTTCTCTACTGGTAAAACATTGGAACTCATCTTGTCCGGGATCACTTCAATTGCTAAAAATGAAATGGCAACAAGATTCAAAATTTGATAATCTTCTAAACTGTTAATAATGTTTAATTATTACCTTCCTCAGGAGAGGAATAATTAAGGTCTCCCTCCTCAAACTCATTTTCTTCCTCTTCAGCAGTTCCTTCCTCAGTCAACGGGCCGCCAAATCCAGGAGGACCGTGAGGATGAGAAGGAACAAAGCCATCATTGCTGGGTTCTGGAGGTGGGGGAGCGGCATCATTATTTTCCTGATTTACATGAGCCCATTGGCGTTGTCGAACAACTTCTAATGCATTTTGGACATCTCGTCGCTTTAGTTCTTCATTATACCTCCACCGAAGCAGCCAATGACCAAGGTACTCAATAGGATCTGCGGGTCGACGAATGCATATTTCCGCCAATGCAGCTACCAAAATTGGTCCCAGATTTTTCTTGAGATATTCTACTTCTTGGTAGGTTCTTTCGTTGATAGCGTTGTTATTTTGACCTGGATTACTCATATTATAGTCTACACTTAATCTGTGGAAAACAAGAAGGTTGAAGTTTGGAGATGCGGATGTTGTAATTAAATCTGGAACAATGGGAATTTAAAGCTGTATCACTGGAAAAACTGAAATGCAATTTCAAATAATAAATCTACGAAAATAATAATTTTGCTCTCTGTAAACCTTTGTCATAAATAATATAATCCTTATGATAGTATCATAGTAAATGCTTGTTGCGATGTTTTGTGATGATAATTTTTACAAACTGAATACCATGGAGTTACTCTTTGTCAATGTAGTTAGCTTGACAACAAAATAAACGTAGAGCCCAATGTTTCAACTTTACAAACTGGTACTGTCGTTTAGAAATTCGTCTCAATTTTATTACACCTCATTTACATAATAAGATAAGATACCCTTTTTCAGTTGTATAAAATACTATTACATAATATAAAATGCATAATATTCCAAACATATTTTTTCGACCTATGTAATTATATTAGTAAACTATCTTGAAAAAAATTCCGAAAGATCCATTATTTAGATTTTATCACACTATACTGTACTATATACACTCAATGACTCAATGCTGGATGATCCTTAAAACCGGATCACCCAACGCAACCTATAGCAGGTCGTTTTTCCATGGTAGAACTAGGTCAAAGCACATAATACATGTAAAATGTAGCAATCACATCACTTTGATAGATTGTCATGATTTCAGTGTAAACCTGTGTAAGAATCAAAATGTTGGATCTTGCATAGCAAAAAAGTTAGCGACCGTACTCCGTATACTCCATAGAGCGTAAATATTATTATGATACTAATAGTAATACCGTAATACCAATGCTCAAGAAAATACATTAGGTTTAGTACCGGGGTAAAATGATTTTATTCAATCGAATATTATCACTGTATGATTAATATACAAATAAATGTTAAATTAGTTCTCAAGATTCAGAATTTTTAATTTGGTTAATATATTGTATGAAACATTTCAAACAAGAAATAGCAAAGAGCTGTAATTGCATAATATTCCTACAACAAGAATGGTTCCCTTAATTACACATCTAGTATCTATTTCGACGCATAATGTTATTAGTAGTAGTGAAAACTGGTTTATTACTGTTATGATAGTATTGTGTTTTGATAAATTGAAGTATGTCATTCGAAAGAGTACATAGATATTCGGTGCAGGTTAAAACCTGCCAATTTATTCCTCTTCGGAACTTACTTCAATGATGGAATACTTACGGTTAATATAATCAAATTTCAGCTTAATTTTTGTAGCCGTGTGAAACTGTTTCTGTTTTTTGGGACTCTTTTGGTGCTTATCCAATATTTCATTAAACACCTCTCTTTGAGATTCAATTGAGCTGTAGTTACAATTTTAAACAAAGTCAAGAAAATGTTATAAATATTATTAGGGAAGTTAGAACACAATACAGTGTATATACACTGCATTGACTGCATGTACACTGTATTTATAACTAGTCGAAGTGCCCGTCAATAAATTGACGGGATTCTAGAAAGGTTTAATTCATAAAAAGCAAATAATAAACAT
>JAQFYB010004677.1:0-15691 GCA_034694085.1 Pogonognathellus longicornis
CTACAATTTGCCATGTCGGTAATTACCAGTAAATGCCGGTAAATACCGGCATGACATTTCTGACTATGCCAACCCTGCTTTAAACCATTAATGAAATAGTTTTATACATCGTGTCTTTGAGCAGTCACAATATGTTTGTGTCTGTGATTTCAATACATGAAATTCTCTCTCTCTCCCCCCATATACAGTGAGATATGCGTTTATATTATGTTTAAGTCTCAAAGAAAGATTTGAAAATGTCGTTGTTAGACGAGTTCTACTATAATAAAATATGATGCAAATAAGATAATTAGAATAAAATAGAAATGTCACGTTATGCACAAAACTTGAGACATAAGCGTTTTAAATTTTAAACAACCCTAATACATAAATTACACCCTTCCCTCTATTCCTTGCTCTGCTACCATTAAATTCATTGGTAAGGTTTTTGTTTCAGCCCTAGTCCTACATTCCATGGTGGTTACTAGTTGCTAACCTTTCTTGCTTGTTGTTTGACACATAATAAACAATTAGTGGCCCATTTCATAGTAATACTTGTAGGTAGTAGGTGTACTGTGTATTATATTATTTGTAAACTATATAAACTGTAGTAGTAATTGGTAATAGGATAATACAAGGAATGGGATGCGTTATTGAACGCTCAGTCAGTTGTCCCGAGTATATGTATCACATTATGTGTGTATACTCTGTATACCAGTATTTTTGTAAAAAGTATTGACTAAAAGTATAATACCTAATATTATAATGCCAACAAAATAGTGTTGGTGTTGGTGTTGTCTTTTAGTCTGAAACTGCTAATGAAAAAGCAAGTAAACTTGTCAAACTGCCTACTTACCAAATGATATAAGTTTCTATGATCAAATAACAGCTACCTACACAATTATAATACGAGCTGTGTCTCCTGTCTGTTGAAATGCACGGTTTCCGATTTCTCACAATAAACTACAGTAAAAAGAGCAATCTACGAATTGTGTTTGCCACACTGAAAAGTAGATTACAGCGTGGGAAGTCTTTTCATATTTACAATTATATTATTGGCTATTATTACTATGTAGCTACAGATTCTATATCACCAAAGTATTATAATAATATGTGTTGTGCTTTGGTGTTGTACCAATGATGTTGTCCACACTATAACACTTCTTGAAGAACAGAAATAAAGCGCCTACTCCTATTGTCTTATTGTGCATGTACATATAATATGATTAGCACGAAAACACAATAATCATTCATTAAATGAATTACTATTCATCATATGCACATAATATCTTTATCATACCCACATGTTACACATACAGATAAATACATTTAAATGCAGATTAAGATTACAAATACATGTGTAATGTGTTCTAGGTATACGAATTCCTATACGAATTAAAGATGACTGCAAAGTACAAATGTACCTATACATTACATTATAGTCTGCAAGCCTAACCGAATAGTATTTCAGCTTTAAGCTAAAGTTTAGTAGATACTAGATACCTACATACTTTTGATGTGTTTCCATCCATATCGGGGTCAGACAGTGTTTTATGATATGCAAAGACTCGGAGTTGCAAGAAAGCAACAAAACTAGTGAGACAATAATTTTATTATTTGAGTCAGTTGAATCTGAATCCAACCAAACGATGATGATTTGACATTTCACAAAAAAGAGAACTCCCGAAAGCCTTGTGTGATTCATGCCATCATCAACAAAATAATCAACCTTCATCTATTACTTCTCCTGTGTGTGCCGCTGCTACTAGTTGCTGTTCTTCGCCCGAAGTGTAATGTAAATAAATAAATGCAGTGGTTCTTTTCTTAATGTGTCACATGCACAATGCATGCACGTGGATTGCTTTAGTAGTTCATATATAGAGAGAGAACATTATTAACGTTCACGATTGTTTTTCTTCCGTATGCGAAGTGAATGACGATAAAGCACATTCGAACACAGCAAAAGAATTTACAATTATCTTCCTTTAGTGTTGGTGCCTGAAGTGTATCTGTCTTAATGTATGCACATAGTGGAACTCTATACTATACGGAAAACAGTTGCAAAGAAATCCATTTGGTGTTTGTGGCTGAGAAAAAACGTGTGGTTGAAAATGCAATTGTCATATAGGTAGCATTAAGTAAATCAGTGATAGTGTGCCACTCTATAGTGAGCACAGGATAATAATGCCTTATTTACAAATCATACACAGAGAGACAGTTAACACTTTTTTCTTTGGCCATGTAGGGCAAAAGATAATTATTTTAAAGCGACTGGGCTCTAAGGAAGCACTACACGTGTACATGCAATTTAAGATAAATACATTGACAATTGACGTAGTCCATTCACAAATCATAATCGAACTACTGATCATTATGACCAGATTCTATTCACAACTATTTAAAAGGAAATCAATACACATTAGTCACTGTAATTTATTTCATTAGAAACAAGATATATTATGCTTATATTATGCTTGCTTCTATTTATATGGACATTTTCTTTGTTTAAATTGCCTACATTTGTTATTTTAATTTTAGGAGCGTGTGTCCTGTTTTGCTCCTCTACAAATTGCCTACTGCCTCAATAATACTGCATGAAGTAAATGCGTCACAGACACTCTGATGACGACACTTATATCATGCGAAATGTATCTGTATGCACAAATGATGACAAATTGTAATAATGTTCTTCCTTTTTTGTTTTCTACATGAATCCACAGCAGTAAAGGTATAGACACTAATAGAAGCAGTTATGAATATTACGGCAAACTGGAAGAAATATGGAGGAACATGTGCATTTACTTTCGCTTACACTTTTGTTTGTCTTGCCAATAAGTAAGTAGGTAGGTCGGGATGTTTAGCCACACATTTGACTGCAGTTTGTAAATTATGATGAAAATGATGATGAGGTAGAGATGAAAAGATAAATTAATGAGTTTGCTTTGCTTTCTCTGTCCTACAATCATCTTGACATGCCTTTCTTGTAAAACTCATTTTTGCGGGATTCTTGCTGTGATAATTTCTATTGCCTACTTACACAAAGAAATTTCTATACCTATATAAACACTACCATATTTAATGAACTGCTTACACGTGTAAGGTATGCGCGTTAGGCTTAAAGGTATACAGAATACATGCACCAAAGGTGTACTACAAATTTATTGATAATCACCTGTGTCTGACAGCAGTGTTTTAATATAACACACCAGTTTGTATTTTGTATGGTTCCTTATAAGTAACTTACCTGCTAGAATAAAAATTTACACTTACTAAATGTTAGCTTGACACCTTGGTTGCATGGTGGAATATGCTGGTACAAATAGGTATATGCATTTTGCATGATTGTGTGATTGCGGATTGCTAGTATTAGTATTGCTACGCTCACTTATTCTTTTAGACATTTTTGGTTCTTTACATCTTTCTGTCAGCATAATAATACTTTTTGACATGAGTGTACAAATTCCTAAACATGGTTATTTGTCATAAATTGGCTGAACATTGAACAAGCGTTGATTTCAAGAGTTTTAGGATTACTAAAGTATATACCTTGCGATATAACCATTCGACTGCAAATGATAAAATAAAGATTCGTGGTGGTATGGTTGTTGTAGGCAGAAATGCAACGACAATAAAATTGCAACCCAATACTTGATAAAATTAGGTATTAAGCCAAGATTCGTTTATTCACAGAATAAATATCCTTACAACTATAACAAACAGGTATGATATATATTGTATATAGCTAGGTAGGTATTAGCCATACATTAAATGAACTAATGATTGATCGTCTCATGTCTCAATGAAACTGTAGTATAGTCATAGTATACTAAGAAATATTATTATATCTCCAATAAGTCCCATACAAACGATTTAAATGCAGTGAAGTGCACTACTGGCTAATAGTACAGTTGTATATGGTTTGTGTGTAAAATGTGGTTTAGTTTAGATTTCGAAACATTCCTTAACAGAATAATAAAGCACAACAGTAGCACTCCTTTGGC
Source organism: Pogonognathellus longicornis (assembly GCA_034694085.1). Classification (NCBI taxonomy): domain Eukaryota; kingdom Metazoa; phylum Arthropoda; class Collembola; order Entomobryomorpha; family Tomoceridae; genus Pogonognathellus; species Pogonognathellus longicornis. The sequence continues at coordinate 3,981 of JAQFYB010004677.1, forward strand.
TTAAAAAGTTTATTGGCTCATTCTTGAATTATTATGTGATTTAGTTGGGAGTAGAGCAAGAACACACGAAGGAATTCCCTGTGTGTGTTGGAGTATTGCATGCCTTTGTCAATTGTAAGTACACAACGATCAGTCAACAAGAATAACAATGAAAGACTTAAAGTTAGCTTTTGCTACATTATCTGCACACTCAATTGAAAAGATAAGTTGTGAGTGTAGCCTTTAGTACAGTTACATACAAATGATTACAGTACGTGTACTTATAGAAAATAGAAGTAGCTGTGCAAATAATATTATGTAGATACTTAGAGCAAGAGACACTTGAGTTGGCCGTAGTATATGGTGTATAGTATCAACAGTAAACAACAAAATTAGGTGAGTGTGGTGAGGCTAAGGCTAAAATAGATTGAAACGACAATAGCAAAGGCATTTGTTACTGTACCACCACAAGGATTCGTTTTCATTTCATTAGCTCCTGCATCATGACATGTATACCAACAATAATACTCAGGTAGATGCTTTAAGTAAATTCAGACTCAACTTGGCCCATACACTGACTTTTTAAAGCAGAGCTTCTCAAGAGTCATAAATAATATCAATTGTGTTTTGCTTTTGCAGTGTGAGATTGAAAGAATTCGATTTTGCAAGAAGCTTCTTGCTTTATTTATAAACAACTCTGCTGCTTCAATCTTTACGACTGTAACTCGCATACTCCTTGCTGTGTTTCATTATCATTGTTTGCGTTGCATGCAACCCTCTTTATCGTATTATACGTGGTTTACTATCAAATGATCCTCTGTATGTACCATGTACAATATCATATACAAATAGTAGAAAGAAATGAGCAACAATAACAAGCTTAGAAATACTGTGTAGTTAATCGTTAGTACATATTGGAAGTTACATTAATAGCATTGATACTTCAATTTGTATCACGTAGAGGTTTACATTTGTTTGTTTAATGTTACAGACTTATTTCATGAGTGTGTGTGTTTGTTAGTACAAATAATGACTGCATTGGAGACGTTGAATAAATTAGCGATAGCTTAAGCCTCTCACTCACATAAGTTACAGTGCTGGTTAGTTACTACACAGAGGGATGAGAGTCATTGTCAATTAAATTAGGTTGTCCAAAGCATTAGTAGTACACTCTAAACCACAGCAAAAATAAATACAAATAAAGTGGCTCAATTTGTCTCCATTATACTTTGGGATTGTTGTTGGTTGTGTTGTGCAGCCCATTTCAATTGTTGGTTCTTAGCCAGGAGAACCAAATCAAAATGACTATTTGTGTTTGTGTTGGATTTAGAAAGAAGTAGATAATGAATGATGTGGGTTATGTTTACAAATACAAAAACACTCGAAGAGAGAAAATGACTGTACATGTAGGTATGTGTAATGTGTGCTTGTTTAAGAGATAGAGATAGGTATGGAAAGGATTCTAAGGAAAGCGTGCAATATTTTTAATAGCTTGACCTACAGCATTTATCCGTATAATTTATTTGTTGTTATTGTTATCTGTTTTCATAATATTACTTTCGTTAGTACCTCAACAATTATTTTTGGTTGATTTACATTGATTTAAATTCGTAAATCATATTTTATTGCCAACAGCTTCCGTTTAAGTGCATATATGGCTGTCTGTTGTCACTCAATTATTTTTATCCTTATCAATAACCAGTTTGTGTGTGTAAAGTCTACAAACACTTTTAGTACTATGTACATACAACAGACTTCCTATAATTACATTTTATTTGCCAAACTTTTTCATGTAATCGTTAACAGTCATATCAGTCAACAGTTTATTTTGGATTTTTTTGCTTGAATAACTCAAGTGGATGCAACAGGTAGTGACAGCAGCAACAGAGTAAATAAGTTGGCAATAGTTAGTTGCAAATTATTTTGAAGTACTAATAATACGTCACAGTTCACACCTCTTAAAATACCAGATGCATACACATACACACAATGTCAATGAATATCAATAATAATCAACTACAAAGTTAATTGAAATTCTTTTCAGAAGGAAATAACTAATAACTACCTAGCAAAGTCACAAAGATAACAATACAGCTATCACGCTATGTTTTATTCTACTAAAGCACCCTGATAAGAATTGATTGAAGGAATAATAAGAATTACTAGCGACTGACTAGAAATAGAATTAGAATTACAAAGTGCCTATCCAATTTACTTGTATTATTATTATACTTATATTGTATGTGTGCATAGTTTTGATCTATGTCCCTCTGATCCGTAAACCTTGATTTGTATAAATATTTTAATATCGTAAATTAATGTGCACACGTATTCAATGTTGAGAAATAATGGGCATTACGGTAGGAGCGTTGCGTACGTCAACGTCAAGATGACTTGTCGAAGGATTTCAGGTTAACTTTATAGACATGGCATAAACAATATAATTAACTTCAGATATTGCAAGTGCACGCTGAATATTATAAAAATAATTGTGTTGACACGACAAATGGAAAATTGTATGAAATTCACATGCAGATTGGAAATCATTAAGGGTCTCCTTAATTATTATTGATGTCATTGAAATAAAGAGATAAACACAACGTGTTTAAGGCATTATTATATCCATACCTCCTTAACACAATCTATAATCTCCTGTCTTACAACAAATAACGATCACTTCATTTAAATTTATTTTCCCGACACTCTCTCTCACTTTGGTTGTGCTGCATTGCTATAAAAATGTGTATGATTAGATCAGTATCCCACCATATTTTAGATAGTCTCAGTTTACCATTCATTCTCACTAACTAAAATCTTCTATATAATGTACGCTCAAAAGCTACTTACACACAATATGAATGCAGATACATGCAAAAACCAAGTTGCATAATATTTTTACTTTACAGCGCGACGTGTTCATTTTAAAGCAATAATTTTACAGAACGCTGATGGCAAGGCAAAAAGACAAGATTTCAATGTGTGTGGCTCTAGTGGGCTGTGTAAGAAACGTATTAGTATTATATGTTAGAATACATGTCTGTATGTTCTGTACTATATGGAGTACAGTGTAATATTATTTTATTATGCAGAAAAGCCTTTAGTAGCACATAAGAAAAATGTGACGTAGATGAAATGATAGTAGTTTTAATAAAGGTGAATAAAAAGAAAAGGCAACTTAAGTTTAGCCAGTATACACATAATATAAAAATGTGGGATAATGTGTATGATAATTGTCAATAGTTGCTGTACGTATGGCAAATCACATCTCACTGACACACACACATCACCCACTCATGCCACGCAGTGCACGTGTATTATATAACATTGTCTCATATTGTATATTCCTAGAATCCTGAGCATAATAATTATTCACAAAACTACTACCTTCACCACACACGTCCACCGTCACATTCCCTCCTAGTAAGTGCAATGTGTTTATGTGTGCATATGACAATTTGTGCCCAACTAAAATGTAAACTGGAATGCAACTGCCATGCATGCCTCATAATTTGCGTAACTATCTGCATTGTACATTATAGCCATAGCCATATATACACAAGGGGTATACGATGGATAAAAGAGATACGTACTACCTACAAGCAAAAACAAAAGCTGAAACTGACTATTGTTGTTTACTTGAGTTTTTCTTTTGCATATCCTTGATGTGCATAAATTAGTTGTATTGTGCACGGTAAGGGAGTGGATGGTCAATGTTCATACTTCGTACCCAAAGGTAATATTATTTACATCTACATTGTGTTTATTTATTATATTGCACTATTATGCATGTAACATCACATGTTCTTATTGTACCATGATATATTAATCTTTATGGTGAGTACTACAACTAATAATACTATAGAGATATTGATAAAAGCATTAGGCATATAGCTCATTTATTCCATAGTTAGTTAAGTTGGCTACTGTGCTATACATTTGAACACAATCCTATAAGAAAGCACATTGGTCTGCAGTGGACCTTCCGTTATAAGTGAGACATTTAGTTGGGGCATACGTGTAATGTAATTAAATGTATAGTTGTTGATATGCATATAGGAAATAGCTATTAATTCAAGTTATGTAGTACAATGTCGTTTCACCTCCGTAGCAGTAACAGTACAATTGCCATTACCCTTCTGTCTTGTCCTGCACTGCCTCCTTCGTCTTGACTTTGGATGCTCATATTACTGTTACTGTTATTTATATGCTGTGCTTATATAGGAGTACGAGATAGCCAGGACTGTGTAATATGTAGGCATGCTTGTCTTGTAAGCTAGTTCTTTACGATATACTACAAACTACAAACATGGGTTTGTTTTTGTTTGTCCGCGTGGAACAGTGAGTGCATTATCATATTGTTGCTATTTAATATCACATTTTACTGCAACAACCACACAGATGTACAGATTAGTTGTAAAGTGGTAGCGTGGATTTCACAAATATTTGTCGTAAATAAAATTCAACAACACATTAATGTCAGAGTTATTTCGTTTAGTGTTGATTCAAAATTATGGTATGGCATGGCTGGATGCTTAACATGTTATATGGGTTCAGTGGGTGTAGCGCGCATTCAATAATTAATTCATTATACAGAGATAGGCATCGTGTATAGCAACTAATCTTGTACGGACACCACTCTGTCTTATCGTCGTATAGAGTTGTATTATTCCTATGTTTGTTCATTGCAAGTGTTAGCAGCAAAAAGTTGGAAAGATAAGACAAACTCGTCTAATTGCAGTTTAATGTGATTATCTGCTTCATTGTATGTTGCATTTAACTTATCTGCACACAAGCTAGTATAGTGTCACAAAAGTTTGCTTGCGCATTAAAAGCTTTGCTGTGTATTATGCAGTTACCTAAGTGAGATTAACAACAGATTTGCCTAGAACTTTTTGTTTGTACACCATTATTCCAAGTTTTTGCTACAAATAACCGTGTCTTTAACATTTTTTACGATTACTATGAATATGAAAATCAGTACATAGGTAATGAACTCAGATAAAAGCCTTGCTTGTAAGAATACAGAGAAATGGTTAAACACAGGAAAATACAAACACATGTCTGTCTGTAAATTGCACAATATACAGAATCATGCACAGAACAAGAAAATTATCTACAAACTTCCACATTTGCATATTAATACAATATATTACTTTAGTACTTGTTCTTTTTTGTTTTATTGTACGGATGAGTTAACTAGAAATTGCATAATGTGACAAAAATTCATTTTTGGAATGTTTATTAGCACATTTCAATTTAACTATAATAGAAAGGTTGCCAAGTTCATTTATTTGTATTTTATATTAGTGATTATTGAAATTATATGTTTGGAGTATGTACACTTAATGTACACGGACGTTGCTATCAGTCAACTAATGTCAGTTGAGATTGCATCGGACAACACATTTAATATCAGAGTGTCTACTTGAAAAGATTGAGTGTATTATTAAGTTTCGCTGCTGAATGTCGAGTATAGATTAACACAAGGAATCTAAGATCGTTCGAAAAGCGAAAAGAAGATTCTCATTCAGTTTTACTTGAGTTGGATATGGTGGTGGAGTCTGAACGTCTGAAGCCATGTCACGATTCTGGATGACAACAGAAAGTGATTTGACTGACGAGCAGAGAACTCCCAAGTTCTACTCGTCACAATTTTTTCCACATAAGATATACGTCACAGAGTCTTCGTAAATCATTTTTTGGCATTATGCGTAGCAAGCGTAACTTGTGTTTAAAAGTTTTCAGACTTATAACTCATATGAAAATGAAAAATAAATAAATGTACACACTGTGCGTACGTTTAATAATTTTTAGGGCCACCATCTGGCATATTTCATGTTCTACTATAGCAAAATTAAATGCAGTTTTAAGTTACCATACTCTTTTATTTGTAATGTTTGTTGTGGAAGTACGTAGGTATATACGTTCGTTTTTAACTGGGAATATATATTCACCGCAACAGCCCTCAAACCTGTAATTCAATATTTGACTGATTTTAGTGTCATGCCACCCTCCCCGGATATGCAATGCTAAACAGCAGAGCTTTAAGCCCTAAGTTTCAAACTGTCATTTTGTCATTGCTTCATTGTAATTACATTTTATAACAGGGAGCTCTGCCCTTTAATTTTTTAATGTTGACTTAAATTCAACTGAACTGTCTTGCAGATAATTAGTGGGGCTCGGCTCGCGGTAATTCAGAGTTCTCCCATTTCCGCATATGATTATATCCGTTTAGGTATAGCTATACAATGTTTGGCCAAAGGAAAGTTGCACTTGCATGCAATATGCCTACACTAATAAACGACTGTGTCGGTAAAACAAAATCTGTATCACAGAAAACTCATACCATTATGGAATAAATTATGCTAAAAGTTTGTACACGTAACGCTACCTGTAACATAACAATACATTTAATTAGGTATCCGGGCTTCATAATGCAGACACGCACATTATATTTGAATTTCTAATAGGTAAGCATTAAAAGAACATAATATTATTATTATTATTGACAAAAGTAAGAAAGATTAACTAATTTTTACACAAATGAAAGTAGCAAAATGATAATTATTATGCAGATATCATTCGTAACAACATGGTAGTTACATATGCACATATTTTTAGCTGTGTTGCACGTAAATGTTCTGAAGGAACCATTCTCACTTCAGTCTGTTTAAAATGCAGCAGCTAAGGTGTATTTGTAAACAATACAATGTAATTGACATTCCTATGTATTTCACCTTTGTTTTTTATAATCACTTGACAAGACAATGGTTTATATGGAGTCAGTCAATGGTAAGTTAATTATAACACGTATACTATATATTATTTGTTTCTCTTCAGCACACTGTGTATCTTACGTGCTTTAAAAGAATGATTAAGATGATAAACTTGTAAATAACAATCAGTAATTTGGCATAGCTTGCACATTAAAACACCTTTGTTGCGTGTTATCTTACAAACGATATGAAAAGGGCTTGGTATTTATTTATATATTTGCATTTAGCATTTAATTATCTCATAGTGCGATCCACATAAGGTCATAGACTTGTTTGATGTATAAATTCGCATTTTATTTATATTCATGTTTTAAATTTTGCACAATGAAGATTTTGCATAGTTTTACATAGCTAGAGCATCTCTGTGTGGCTAAAATTCATTTAGATATTACATAATGAATGATACATGTACATAATGTGTGCGTCTAAAAATAAACGCTTGTATTACTGTTGTGAGCGGACTTATTTGGAATGACAGTGAAAATACTGCTTCTCGTAGGCACTGTGCAAAAACTGCACTTTCATTATGTATTACCTGTAGTACTAGTTTGTTTACATGAGGTTAGTTTGATTCTACTACACAGCATCAACATTTTAGTTGATGTTGAATTACTTGTTCGTGTGCATAAAGTATGATCCTCTGGGCTGAAGATAAGCAAACAATTTCTTATAGCCCGATGATATTACATCTGTACATAACTTACGGTGCACGAAGAGACGGGTGGGTGGGGTTGTGTCATTTCACTTCTCTCAACAATCATCGTCTTGTTCAACATTTTCAATTGTATTCTACAACTCTCGTCCTATGTGACAACTGACGCCACGAGCAGACCAGAAATGATAAGGAGACAGCAATATACAATTTACAAGGAATAATCAAGATAGAAAAAGAACCGTAAAAAACTGAACTCAGCTCGCAGATACATTCATTCATTCCCTATTCCTATATAAGTAAATACACAAGTGGTACTGTGGAATCATTATTGTTGTATGGGACATGCGACAATTTCGTGAATTCTCTTCACGACACTTTGTTGAAATGAGATGAGTTCGTAAGTATTTTTCTCAAGTACAACCTTTATTGTTAGTGGTGATACAACTCACACTACATCACTATACTTCTACCTATACTAGACGAGTTTATGCTACATCCATAGTCTCCATATTGCTAGTTCCATATCATTTCAAACTAGCAATCTTACAAACCAACATGTCTCATTGCAATTTTTAGAAGCAAATACAACGAAATCAAAAATTGTATTGTATAGGTTTAGATTTGTTTCTCCTCTCTCTGTCTGTACAAATTATACATACGATACCTGTTTTTACATACGTGCATAGTACCATTGTACCTAGTAGGTACATATTGTATATTAAAGGAGATCGTACGATTAACATGGAAGATTTGGGCTCTGTTGATTTTTCTGAATTTTTTATATGTTGTACAGCATGATTCAAGGACCTCGGATGAGTAGGGTCAGAATTCCCTGGGTCATTTGGTTTGACCGCCGGAGTCGGTCAAAATGTTACGAAAACCTATGTATTTGAGTACGAGAAATGGAAAATCCAAAATGTAAATATGAATCTGTTAACGTTTACTTCCAGAATTCATAATGGATTGATATAAACACAGTTTTAAAAGTGTTTCATTTTGTATTACAATTTTTTCAACACTTGGAATGCGTTTTATAAAAGGTTGTCTAAGACATTCTTTTCTAGGAATGTTCATTTGAAACATCCACAGTTGGCTATTCATGACACATTAATGAAACCTAGCTTTGAACTTTGAATTGAAATTTGGTTTACGAGGGAAAATGCAAACAATGTTTTTTAATATGTTAGTGACGTAACTGTACAGTTGGTATACGTAAGAACTACTAGTTAACTGCCTCATAGTAATTGAGGTAAGATTACTTTGAAAACCATGTCTGAAAATAGCTTTGATACAATTTGAAACATATTTTATCGAGAAAATTTTATTTCTTACACTACAAAACTTTAAAAGCATAAATTTACCTGATCGTTTTAGTTTTAATAGTCTCAGCCAATTTGATTTTAAATGTGTTGTAAAGTGTTTGTAATTAGGATTAGATTTCTTTCGGACTGTATTTTGGAGTAGAGCATTTTTCATACGAAACTTGTTCTCGGTGTCTGATTGAGGGAGACCAGTACTTTGTAATGAGATATTTTGACACTTGAATAAATTGAACATACATACATACTTTAAAAATTTGCAATAGCAAAGTTTTGTTAAATTCTATGAATACCCGTTTTGCAAGACTGGACTGTTGATATTTGCTTTATAATGCTTACTTTACCTTCTCTAGCATGGGCACATACTTTTAATACATGATCATAAAAATTAACAATACAGTACTATAACGATAGTTGTAACGATACACATAGCTAAAAGCAAAAGTTGAAGTTATGTAGCCCGAAAGCCTATGTGTACATAAATATCATCCATATATATAAATTTATTAATACCTAAAGTATGTTTACGCTATACATGATAGATAGTATAAATGCACAGCTTATTGCTATAAGGTATACTGTACAGCTATTATTAACCAACTGAAATTGAATGGAAGTGGAGAATGAATGGTAGAAATGGAGAATGACAAAAGCAGAGTTGCGTTATTATTGCATGAGACTAAGTAGTCGTAGTCGTAGCTAATACTTTGGTATGTGCAAAAAAGGCCAAGAATGCCACAATAATATTTTTTGCACTAATTTGTACACTTCAGCTTGACAAAAGTGAAAACGCCTGCTGTGGTTCGTTCTTGTGACGGAGAGCGACTCATCTCATTCCGTCGTCTCATCACACCACCTTACAATTCCATAACACCATGCAATAACACCAACATTCTGCAAATACCATTCAAAAGCATTAGGAGGACACATTCACACAATAAGAACACAATAACAATTCGCAACATTCATGGTGTCACTCATTAGCAGTAGGTATTAAAGTTCCTCCACTACATACAAATAGTTCCTCTTAATACCTACAAGCTATGCTATACGTGTGCTAATATTTGCAATCTCAATCCAACTCAACGTGTTCTATGTGTGTGCACTATTTGTATATCTATGTATATATCTATAATCTCCAAGTATAAGATGCTAATAAAATAAAATGTTTCTTTTTACATTAATCTGGTTAGACATACAATTTACAGTAAAGCCTAGACAGAGCTTAATTTACGAGGTTTTATTATTCTAAGGTTTATGTTACATTTGATATAAAGCAAGATTCCATTTCATTCATTCATTCATTCAAGTGAACAGAACACGTAGATTGAAGTAATAATAATATGGGCTGATTTTGATGTATATCATTCTCACTTTTCTTTGCACCCTTTCCTTCCACACAATCTACCTCTTTACTATATTATATGAATATAATGTGGACGAGTGTATTTGTTAGGATATACTTGTTAGGCAATTTCAGAGCTTTGCATTTTTCTTTATGCTGGTAGTTTGCAGGTTACAGTCGGCCTGCTCTTATAATTTATTGCTATCTTGCTAAGTCTGTATACTATTTATATCCTTGGATCTACATGTACATTTTTTAATCGCATTAGGTAGTTTTATTATTTTACTATCTTTAATGTCTATCCGATGGATTTCTGGTAGCAGTCTTATTACAATTATCAATGCAATTACAATCAAATTAGCTAAATTGATTTCACACATTGAAGCACGCCGATGAGATAGCGTCTGTCTACATTTTATCATCAGATTAATAACAGTGTTTCTCTTTCCTATACATTTTTACAATTAATCAATGGAAAACAAAAAACCTCCATTTAATTCCTTGATGTAGTACTTACATGAATGTATGCGTATGTATACAGTAGTATAATGAAATGAATGAGTAACTCTTATATATCTAAATGAAATATGGAAAAATCCATACGTTAAATATTTTCTCTGTTTTACTTTCGCGAATGTAATTATCAATGAGGCAGTCTTTCAATTAAGATAATTAAAACTATGTGTGTATTTGGTAGGCATCTGTTTCATCTCAGTATTGTAGTACCAATAATAGTCGTGTGAATGAGAAGCATTAAAGATAGTGCTGTATAGCGTGTAGTTGTAAATCAACTTGTAAATTGTCTTAAAAATAATTCTGTTTTTCACTTCATACATTTTTAAAGATGGCATTGAAAATTTCACAAAACTCATCTCATAGTACTTCTGGTGCTGGCCATCCTCGTCAATGTATTTGCAGAACTTTTCATCCTGCTATTTTTCTGGCGCAACTTTGTGGAATTTTTTCTCTCCAATTAGAAAACAAAAACGCATTTTGTTTTCTATCTTCAAAGAAATTTTCACTTCCGTTTCTTTGGTCTTTGTTCGCTTTCTTAACATCCACTTTTTTTACAGTATTGATTTTTCTGTCTGTGGAAGGTAATTCTCAAGATGTTTTTCATGGGACAGATTACTATGCAAACATCCTTCAACTAAAATTCAGTTGTATTCACACAACTGCTGTCATTTTCCAAGGTTTTTTTAGACGAAAACCTATTGCAAAATTATATTCGCAATTAATTTCTATTCATCGTAAACTGTTGATGTACAAATTTGACACGACAAATGTGGATATAGGCTACAGATCATATTTCATGTCAAAATACGCAACAATGAAAAGGGTTGTTGTATTTATGGTCATTTTCTGTGTATTGCAAGGCCTTCTGTACACTTCGTTTTTTATCAATCATGTAACCTCCGTTCAGTGTCACATTATAAAAAGATTAGACCATTGTAGCCCTAATTATAAAATCATGTTGTATATGTCAATAGGTGCTCTCACAAGATATTTTCCTCCACAGTCTTTAATTATTATATTTGTATCGTTTTGCATGATGATTAAATGTGGTTTTGAGTATATTCGCTTCAGTATGGAGAAAATTATCATTGCTGGACAAAATCAACACGACGTTACTAATC
>JAQFYB010004678.1:0-15690 GCA_034694085.1 Pogonognathellus longicornis
GAAAGACTTTGGACGAATCCTGGAACGAAAACTAGGAATGCATATCCAAGACTAATTCATCAAAGAGAGCGTATGGTGGCAAGGGGTATAAAAGCTGACACTCTTTTACCTGAAGTTTGTTATAATATTTGGGGTATGTGACATACATAAATATATTCAATGTTTTATTTAACTACTTCAATATTAGATATCTAATAATTTAAGTAGAGTTTTAAATTAATAATTACCACATTCAATTTACAGGTTTCTGCGATGATCCTGATCCAACCCCTTAATAAAATATATTACTTTAAAATTAAAGAATTCAAAGCTTTTGTGTCTATCTTATCTTGTTTTATGATGATTTTATAAATTAAAAGGTATTATCATCGTAAGCAAGTCTTCTTTTACCTGCATTTCATAAACCAGACATTTGTGACTTTTAGGATGTCATCTTATAATGAAATCAAGGTTGTTTTGATGGGGCACTCTCCCCCAGGGACTCTAAAAATTTTACCATGAAATTACAAATATCTGGAAGCTTCCCTATCCGACTTTCTGAGCTACGCACAAAAATAAGCTCGTTTGTATTTCATATTATGGTATTGTATATCCCGAAATGGAATCCTGGATACGGCCATGAATGAAATTATCGGGATACTTTTCAAAATCCAATTATCAATGTTCTCATTACTGCGCTCAATCTTATACCATTGCCATTGCATTGTACCGAGTGAGATCCGAGTGAGAGACCTTACTGTAAGTCCCACACCCACAGTCTTCTGAGAGTTAATCTTGTTTAATAAATTATTATATGCATCTCAGTTTGGTTTGAATGAAAGTGAAATACTGTAGGCTTTAATCCTAACCATCTGCGAAAACAGAATTATAAAAAGATTTTATGTTACATTTTAAGTAATCTACAGCGTCTATACAGCGAAGTGTATAGCGAAGTGTATACATTACCTAAGTGCACATAACCAAATAACCACAAAGTATCTAAACATTTATTTTATGTGTTAGCTATTGCATTTTTGGAATAGGATAAGCCGTGATGGCTGATATGCCAGGGAGGTGGAGATAAGGGGAAGTGATAAGGGGTAGGGTATATAATTAAATCCCATGGACAACATTTAATTTTATTGACATTGAAACTACATAAACAAACTAATCCATGAAATTAATTCTCAGTTTAGTTCCACTGAAAACCCTTGCCTGCACTCACGCTGCCAATAAAAATATTCATCTTTATTATGGGTCATTATAAGCTAAAAGATACATTAGTACACGCCTGTATGTTACATAGATTTTAATAGTAACTAACTATGAATTTGACTGTCTTATCTATTTATTCATAATACTTGTCCGGCAGAAACACATCCATCAACCAATTTTGAGCGAATGATGAATTCTGGAACAACGTATGTTATAAATATAGGGAATAGAACTGTAGTAATAGAGATGGATAAAAGTATTATCCAATTTAATCAATAATATTATGTCCATCAGTTCATCACTACTAGTATATTATATCCATGAATATGTAATAACTGTATAGGTAACATATTATTATGCAAGATTTCATAATTATCATTATCACATTATAGTCACTAACAATAAGAGTTGGGCTATAAAATACATTAAACCTTTGGAATCAAGGTACTTACGAATGAATATTGTTTCACTTATTAATTTAGTATTCTGGTCACGCTCACAGCGTGACATTGTTCAGACTTCATACGCAACCATGGCTAAAGGAAAGCAAATACAATTTATCGGATTTTTTTCTTTCGCTATTTTAATTGTAATTATTTCGACCGCAGAATGTCTTGCTGATGAAAACAAAAAGTAAGCCTTAAAATAAACAGTTTTTCTAATACAAAATTATTTTATTTTTAACTCTATTAAGCATTTCATTTTTTGATGTGTACGAAAAATTATTGTAAAAAAAAATTACGATTACAACTATAGTTTGCCTTTCGAGTTTCCTTGGACTTGGACCTGTAATTTGGAAACAATAGACGGTCCATCATGCGAAAGACAAAAACACAATGCGTCCAGCGGTGCTGAAAAAATTCCCTTAAATATCTGTTGGCTCACTTGTGGTCCACATGGATCCTTGTGGCCTTACCCTTCAGGCATAGTAAGGACTTTAAATTATTTATTTAATTTAAGTATGATCTTCAAAACATATGTCAATAATTTCTACTGTTTCGTTGTAGACTTCAATGAGAGATACATTAACAGGATTTGTTAGAAGCAATTTGTCCCAAAATATCACGGCACCTACAGAACAAGTCAGAACAATGGTAGAGCTGGCTATTGATATTTTCAAAGGATATGTAAATACGGTAAGTAAAATTAAATTATTCTATTCCGTGTTTTCATTATCAATAATCAGGATTTTAAATTCATAGTCAAAAATGTTAATAATTAATTATAACACTGGCGTAGCCGGGGGCAATTGCCGCCCCCATCCCGAAATCCGGAAAAGAGTTTATTTTTCCAAAAAGTACATAAAATTGCGAAAATGTATTTTATGCTGATTTTGTCCAACTGTTTTCGGTTTGCTCCCCCGATACCAAATTCAGGCTATGCCTGTGAATTACAATGTAGGCTATATAGATTTAATAAGTTAATAAAAGTACTTATTACAATTTTTTGTAATGATATATTAAAGACAATTCCAGAAGGAACGGACGAACCTAGTGATCTTGCAAATACTGTGGAAATATGGATTAATGTTAATACCAATGCTACCAAAATTACGCTGGAGACTGATGAATCATATAGGCTGCAAATTAATCGAGTGACTCAAGTAAAAAATTAGTACCTAATTAGTGTAGATTGTATACTATTTTTGTGAATTTATTTGACTTTTTATTCCATTTTTAAATATAGTATTATGTAGGTATTCTTCTTTTATATATGCAGTTATGATTACTTCTTAATTAAATTAATTTTCTAAAACCATTAGGTTTATAACATTTTGTTTTTGCTTGTAATTTTCCCCAATTTCTTGTTACTTTTATTAGTAGTCAATACAATATAGTTTTATTTTTTATTTTAAAGCACTTCATCGTATACTAGCATAATAATCGGTTCGTGTACGAATTAAGTTTGGTTTAGTAATGGACAACTTGCATCTTATTATTTTCTTTTATCGGAACACCGTAGGGGAGCATTGAAAAGGTCACAGTTTCGCTGTCAGCGGAGACTTACTTTGGCATTCGACATGGACTTGAAACTTTATCCCAATTGATTGACTTCAATGGAAACCTGAAACATCTTCAAGTAAAATTTTTACTGCAATTCCATTTTATATTATTGGATTAATAGATTATTAATTTTGATAAGTTTTATTAGATGGTAAATTACATTTATGTAGGGATTTCGTTAATTATCGCATTTGAATTATTTTATACTTTGTCCAGATCGTGAATGACGTAATCATTGAAGATAAGCCTGTATTTAAATATCGTGGGTTGCTTGTCGACACTGGTCGTAATTTCTATCCTTTTGACTCCCTCCGAAGATTGGTCGACGGATTATCTTACAACAAAATGAACGTTTTTCACTGGCATCTCACAGATTCCAATTCTTTTCCATTTTACTCAAAAAGTGTTCCCAAAATGACTGAATATGGAGCGTTCGACAATAATAAAATATATACGCCTGAAGAAATCACAGAATTTATAAACTACGCTAATTTAAGGGGAGTCAAAATTTTAGTAGAATTAGATGCGCCAAGTCATGCAGGTAAGTTTTTGGGCAAAATAAAAACAATTAAACTAATTAATTTCAAAAAATTCAAAATTAAACCTCAATGATTGTTTTGCAAGGAAACGGTTGGAATTGGTCGGAAGATGAAGGATTGGGTCTCATGTCTCTTTGTGTAAATGCCCAGCCTTACAGAGACTACTGTATTCAGGTTTAACAGAGCAATCAGATTAAAACATTGATTTCCAAGTGTCCAAAATTTATTGACCAATTATGAATTTTAAATTGCTAATTTTTATATTACCTCTACAGCCTCCTTGTGGTCAATTGAATCCTCTAAACGATTACATGTACGGCATCTTAGGTAATGATAACAATTATTTGAATATATCATACACATGGTGTATTAGTAACAAATTCTAAATGCCTTTGTGAAAGACAATTGAAATGTGATGTAATATTATACATTTTTGAATGCAGGCAACATTTATAAAGACATGTTGGAAGTATTCGATAAAGATATTTTCCATCAAGGTGGAGATGAGATTTCGTTCAGATGCTGGTTATCTTCTTCTGAGATTACAGGCTGGATGATAGTTAACAATTCGACAGATCTCATGGATTTATGGGGCAAATTCCAAACTACAGGTTTGTATTTTAATTGTATTTTTATGTTTACTAATATGGTATGTAATACAGCTCATCAAATTCTATTTTGAATAAACTCGTCGTTCTAGCATATGACAAGTTGATTATAGCAAATGGTGGAAATCATATTGACAGTGTTGTATGGACAAGTGAAATGACGAACCGAGCTAGGCAATATCTTCCGGCAGATGACTACATTATTCAAGTTTGGAGTACATGTAAGAAATATATGTATTAAAATAATATCTGCATCACTAAAGGTGTATTTAGAAGGGGCAAGAGTGAACGAAAGAGGTTATTCAATAAACATTTCCTTAAGCCTAACTTATACCTCTGAAACACCAAAAATATCACTCTTACCCCATATTTCTAACAGATACGCCTTTGTGTATCACAGAAAATTTTATTTAAATAATTATTGTTCATAATAATTTAGCCAAAGATGAGGTGATAAAGGACATTCTAAATGAAAATTATCGTGTTATATTTTCAAATAATAATACAATGTATCTTGATCACGGGTTTGGTCCCTGGAGAGGAACAGAAAACAAAGCTCCAATGATTTTTTGGCAGGTAAAATTGAAATTCTTTATTTTCTCGTTTACAGAAGTTTATTTAAAAATTAAAAAGTCAATTCGTTAAAGGAGAAAATTAAAAATGTGGATTATAGAAATTAAATTGGGTTTTTAGACATTATATGGACATGATATCCTCCAACTGGTGAAGGATCTAGTTGGAGACGAGGCAGCACAGAAATTTTACGATGACGGGAAATTGTTTGGCGGAGAAGCTACTTTATGGTCAGAAAAGGTAATCATGATTTCAGATAATACTGTCACAAGCAGATTGGGTTTTTGCTTGGCAGAAAACCTTTTTGCTATGCCAGGTGGATAAAACTTTTCATTTTAGTGGATTAACTCTAACGTTTGTACTAACTTCATATTACACAAATATTTCACCTCGAGTTTTAAAAGCTACCAAAAATGAGGGGTTCATAGAAAAATATTAAAACTACCCTGAGTTTTTGCCTGTGCGTTACTAACTATAGGTTTCTGCCAGCCGGTTTTTACCAAGTTTCTGCCAGTAGTGTGATTAAAACACACCCTTCTAGTTCCAACCCTGGTCACAACTGCTTGCATATAAATAAGAAGTTATTCGCTAATTTACAACAGGGTAGTACTATATTATTAAAATATATCCGTATGTAAATTAAATTTTGTAGACTGACCCTCTAAATGTGGAACAAAAAATGTGGCCTCGGGGAGCTGCTCTGGGTGAGCGACTTTGGACAAACCCTGATAAGAAAACTCGTGACGCTTATCCAAGGCTAATTCACCAACGAGAGCGTATGGTGGCCAGAGGGATTCAACCCGACACTTTACTGCCAGAAGCATGTTATCACATTTGGGGTACACACACCATGTTAAATAACATTTATTCTATAAACTGCATGTTTATCAGCTTGTTGTTTCATATCTAATTTAAAATACTCCTAACTTTAAAATAAATGTTGATTACAGGTTTCTGCGATGATCCAGATCCACCTATGATTGCGAAAAGCTCAATCGCAGCAGCAATCAGTCCTTTTGTTTTTGCATTGTGTTTTTTTCTTTTGCAATGTACATCAAGTTTCTGTTTCTGATAAATGAATTGATAAAAGCCCTTAAAATTAAATTATGACTGCATTGCTAACCCTATAATTCCTTGATTTACTAACATTACTAAATAGAATGTAAAAATTCAGAAAAAAATCACAATTTAATTGTGATTTGATAATATGCAATAATAATTTAATTTCTGTTGGATTTGATTAAATTACTTAATTGTTTACTACTTTAAACAAAAATGCACTATTGGTAATACATATCAAAAGCTTGATAACGTTATAGTAGGAATAATGTAGATATATTATTACAATTATAATATAAGAGTTTAAAAACAAGCCTATTCATATCTAGAAAACCAATTAACTCTTAGTCTTTGTTTAAGCAGTGGTCTTTCTAAAGACTTCTTCCTTAAATCTTCAATGTTTTTCTGAGCAGTTGGTAAGTCGATATTTTCAGTTTCAAGAAGATTGTAAGAAACCATTTCCCCATTTTCTTTCAGAAATCCGTATTTTGGATCTGTAGGTTCCCCATACGGAAAAGTAATGGGTGTGATTTCTATTAAATGCTTGATCAAATACAGTTCGGCATTTATCTCCGGCGTGTTCTTAACAATAGCAATACCCCTCCTCTATAATTCACAAATACTAATGTCATTCTTCACTTGTTCCGTTTAATATGTGTAAATAATGTTTTTGTTGTTATAATATTAGAAAGAACTACGATTTACCGAATCAATCTTGAGTCGTTTCATTATATCTCTCTCCCAGTAAGGTTTCTTTTTCATACTTCTAACTTTCTTGACCATTAATAACTTGGTGGGTTCATACGGAGGATCTACTTCATCTTTATTTCTAGTAAACAAATTAATAAATTAATACATTATTGTGTACTACAAATATAACCTTTGCAAATAAAATCCAATGAAAAGGTTTTATATATAATACTCTCTCTCTGTAGTCTGTACTAACCTTGGAAAATAGACGAATTTATGGTACTGTATACCGTCTTCACGGTTGTAAATCCCCCTGTTATATCTAATTCTTTTCGTGTGTCTGCATCGAACACCACCGATTGCAATAAATGGCATAATTGGCAGACACTGGCTTAACAAGTTGATCGTTCCCCCCACAGAAAATAAATTTCCTCCTGCACAACCAAGCCGTAAAGACGGAAGGACCAATCCTCGTGTATAATTGAACACAGCTTGCATTTTGAAAAAAATTGTAGTTTCCAGGAGCTTTTTGTTTATTCCAAAAACCTATGTATGTTACCGCTTGTCAGTTGACCATCTTAATTGTTGTTTTCTGCCACAGAAATCATAGTAAAATATTTAAAATATATCTATATCAGTAGTAGTTTAGTATATAGTTGCATTGCATTTTAAACTTTTGACTTTGCTGATTCTAAATATTTTTTTAAATATTAAATTACATTCAATCTTTTTCTCGTCAATCTTCACAGCATTTCTTCCTTTGGAAATTTTTTAAATAGCTCCAGTGTCCAGATTCCAATCAAATCAACAACCCAAAATCTAATGGCAATCAGCAATGATTTATTCGCTCACTCTCGCGAGTAATCTACTCTGAAAAACCAAAATGAATTTTAATTAACCTGGATAAATAATTAAACTCGAAAATTCAATTAAATTTAACATACAAAAAACACCCGTTAAACTGCAAATAATACACTAATTTTTGAATCAATTACAAATTTATGAAAAATCTTTACCTTATCTTTCCAAAGATGAAAGAAGAAATCTATTTTTCGCAAACTCTAATCCAACAGAATTTTAAACCAAGAAGAATGCGCGTCAGCTGCTGCAACTTGCCTGGCAGTTTGTTGCAGTGCGAAAAATAGAAAGTCGTACGTCCGATGCATGCATGTGGGATCTTCCAGACTTCCATCCAAACCAGAAACTCTGTAGAAAACAAATTATTCACTTTTGTGATTGATTGTGATCTTCCGGTTCACTTTAATTAGTAATTAACTTTAATTAATTATCGTCACATTCAACTATAGATGTTTAGAAACAGTTGACATTTTATTTAGGTGAGACGGTTTATTTATATTCTTTATTAACATATGGTTTACTTTAGATTTTTGGATATTGTTGAGTTTCGGATGGTTATTTAATTTCTTGATTAACTTGGGATCTGTCAATTTTGGGGCTCAATGTTGAATGTTAATACATTTTATTTGTTTTCTATTTAGATAGTAATTAGTTATTTATTCAACACAATGCCACGAAAAGGTCGTAACGCAAACGATGACGCTGATGCTTCTCCCGAAAGACCTACTCCAGCGGCTAAGGGGAAAGCAAAGGGCGGTAAGAAACCAGGGAAAGGAGCAGAAAAAGACACCGAAGTTGCTGAAAAACCTCCCGTTCCAATTGATAGTGATGATGAAGAACCACCACCAACAAAAGGAGCTGCTAAAAACAAGAAATTGTCAAATAAAGAGAAGAAAAATTTGCGAGAACAAGTAATTTATTGTTGTCATAATATAATAGGCCTAGAATCTAAAACAAATGAGCATTTGTATTTATAATACATTTTTAATAAGTATTGTCAAACTCTCATTTATTCCGGTGTTGTCATTCATTGCAGGAAGAATTGGCTTTGGAAATGGAACAGCTTAAAGTGACTCAAGCAAAGGCAGCAGCATTAGCAGAAAAAGAGGAAAATAACAAGAAAAACGACGAGGCATCAGCAAAACCGGCTAAAGAAGCCAAAACAAAGGCAAAGGCAAAAGCTAAAGGCAAAAAACAAGCTAAGGATGATTTTGTTTCGGACGATGACGAGCCGGTACTCAAACTTGATGCAAAAGAGAGTGAGTCAGAAGATGAAGTTGTAGAAAAGGTCCAAACTAAAAAGAAATTGACTGGAAAACAAAAGAAGAAACTAGAAGAAGAGGTAGAATTTAATTCTTTTTTATTCAAGTTCCAGTTTTATATGTTTTGCGAACAATTAGTAAATAAATTCACAATTAACTTATATTTAGATGGAATTCGCTCGTCAAATGGAAGAGATGATGGGAAAAGATGATGACAATGACGATGATGAAGAAGAAAAGGAGGAAGAAGTCGAGGAAATTAAAAAACCCCAGCCCAAAGTTGAAGAAGAGAAAGTTGTTGAGAAACCCCCTCCCCAAGAAAAATCAATAACAAAAGATAAGAAAAGCCCCGATAAAGAGACTAAGGTATTTTTTATATTTCATTTTTAACGAATAAGACATGTACAATTTATAAATCTATTATTTATCAATTCATTATATTTGGAAAAGGTGGAAGTTGAAGTAGCGAAGGTGGAAGTTGAAGCAGCAAAGGTTGAAGTTGAAGCAGCAAAGGTGGAAGCTGAACCTATGGAAGTTGAAGTCGAAGTTAAGGAAGAAAAGGAAGAAGAATCAAAGGTGACAGAGAAGATCCAGGAACCTGCGAAAGGCAAAAAAGGTAAAGGTGGAAAAGGCAGGGAGAAAGGTGGAAAAAAGAAGGGAAGGGGTGAGGAGAAAAAGGAAGAGTCTCCTGATGTTGACGAGACGCCTGCAGCGGATGAGGACGATGAACGAAAGGAAGAAGAAACTGAACCTAGCAAAGATGAAGCTGAGGAACCCGCAGAAAAGAAGTTGACGCATAAGGAAAAGAAAAAGTTAAAGAGAGAGGTAATTAATGATCTTAGATTTCAAATAGATACACTATAATATAGCATATTTTCTGTTTACTTATAATTTAACATTTATTACAAAGTTAAAGTAATGAAAAACTAGATTTGTTTCTTAGTTTATATTGGTGGCTTATTGTATTATTTTGTATTGACAGACTGAATATGCTCAGCAAATGGAGGCAATGTTGCGGAAAGGAGGTCAAGGCCACAGTGACCTCGGAGATAACTTTACAGTATCCCAAGTCGAAAAGAATGTTGACGATTCTGCTATAGATATTAAAGTAGAAAGATTCAATATTTCTGCAAAAGGCAAGGATTTATTTGTGAATGCTGATTTACATGTTGCCAACGGAAGACATTATGGTCTCGTCGGCCCCAACGGGTAACTTCTTTTATAATTACATATCTGACTTTCGTTTAATCTTGTTTAACTTTTCATTTTTGTTTATTATACTAAATGTACTTAAGTATTCGAAATGTAAAAACTATTTCACTTTATAATAAGTTTTTTGTCTTTAGTCACGGTAAAACAACATTATTACGACACATAGCTGCCCGTCAACTAATAATCCCTGCATCAATCGATGTATTGTACTGCGAACAAGAAGTGGGACCTGAAGAAATATCCGCTGTTGAAGTTGTTTTAAATGCTGATGTTAAAAGAACGTCGCTGCTTAAAGAATGCAAAGAATTGGAAGACGCTACTAACACAGAGGTAGACAACATTGCAGTATTTCCTGTTAAATCGTTTTCACTACTATTAGTTTAGTTTTAATTTTTAAACTTTTGTTACTTAATATTTTCTAGAGGAACGAAAGAAAGCTGCAAGATGCCATGGAAAGATTAAACGAAGTTTACGACGAATTGAAAGCCATTAATGCAGATGCTGCAGAGCCGAAAGCCAGAAGAATTCTCGCAGGTTTAGGATTTACCCGAGATATGATAGACAGACCCACGAAAACATTTTCTGGAGGATGGAGAATGAGAGTTTCCCTGGGAAGAGCTCTTTTTATTGAACCAACTTTGCTCATGTTGGACGAACCTACAAATCATTTAGATTTGAACGCTGTCATTTGGCTGGACAAGTAAATGATATAATATTCTTATTCATCTAATATTAATCATAATTTAGTGGCTACCGTATTTCCTCTAATTTTAGCCCGTATTCTAATGGTAGCCCTCCCTCTAATTATATAGCCCCCCTTGACATCCATTTGCCACAATTATAGCCCTGGCTAAAATTAGAGTTGTTTTTTCTTGGACGATCCTTTGGTTTGTCTTTTTGTAAAGCACAAACGTATATTCGTCCAAAATCAAATCCTTTCACTTTGCCAGAGTATAAGATTTCTTTATAATCTAAATACTCAGGATAAGAAAGGGACAGTTTTTTAATTATTCGTAGAAATATTTTATAATGTTTTATCTTCAATGTGCAATAGCTATTATTATTTATTCAATTAAAGAAGTCAATCACACTTGTAAGATGCTTACAGCTAGGCCCATTTCATAATACTAGTAATAGTAATAATTCTATCTTAGTCTATATTATCCTACATTAACTTATATGTTAGTCATACACAGTACAAATAATATTATAAAATATTTTAAAGTTCGTAAATTAAAAAAAAAATCTAATATGGATTTTCATTTATGTACAACTGTAAATTGTTTTTTGTAGTTATTTGCAAGGATGGAAGAAAACTCTCTTGATTGTTTCTCACGACCAAGGATTTTTGGACAACGTTTGTACCGACATCATTCATTTGGATCAATTGAAATTGTACTACTACAGAGGAAATTACTCCATGTTTAAGAAAATGAACAAGCAAAAGAAGGCTGAAATGATCAAAGAATATGAAAAGCAAGAGAAGCGAATTAAGGAATTGAAGAAGTCTGGCAAGTCAAAAAGTGCAGCTGAGACGTCCACGAAGCAAGCGGCTATCCATAAAAAGAAGAAGGGTGGCAAGAAGGATGACAGAGATGAAGAAGATTCTGCTGCAACAGCTTCTCTAATACTGCGTCCTAAAGATTACATTGTGAAATTCAGGTTTCCTGATCCCCCTCCTTTACAACCGCCTATTTTAGGACTTCACAATGTATCTTTTAAATATCCAACGGCAAAACAATTTATTTTTGAAGACTTGGAGTTCGGCATTGATATGGAATCGCGTATTGCTATCGTAGGACCTAACGGTGTTGGTAAATCCACATTCTTGAATTTACTAACTGGAGTACTTGAACCGACTAAAGGAGAATGGAGAAAAAACCATCGTTTGGTAAATATATACCTAGCTTTATGCCTTATAATCAATAACAACAATTAATTGTCATTGTCATTATCTATTCTGTTTAACAAAAAGTAATAAAACCGTTTCTTTAATCATTTTTCAGAGAATTGGTAAATTCGATCAACATTCTGGAGAGCATTTAACAGCAGAAGAGTCACCAGCTGATTATATTATGAGACTTTACGATCTTCCATATGAAAAAGTGAGCTCTCATTTTAACTGCACAGAAATATTCTCTTAATTATACTTTACTTGGAGAAAAAGAAAGATAAACAAATGTTTTAAAATATTTATTAGGCAAGGAAAGAATTAGGATCTTTTGGTTTACCCGGTTATGCCCATACGATAAAGATGAAAGATTTATCCGGAGGACAAAAGGCTCGAGTGGCTTTAGCCGAACTGAAATTAAATGCACCCGATGTTCTTGTATTGGTAAGTTTCATTCAGTTATCGCAGAATGGTTGTATGTAGTATTAGATTTTGAAATTGCAGTTGTTTAAGTGTTTTTTGTCGTGAGTATAAAGTTTTTTTAGGTTTCATATGTATTTACCGTAGCAGGTATATTGTAGAAATGTGTGTATTACGTACTTAAAATATTAATTTGTTTCATTACAGGACGAACCTACAAATAATCTAGATATGGAATCTATAGAAGCACTCCAAGACGCTATTAATGAATTTAAAGGCGGTGTTCTTATAGTCAGTCACGACGAGCGTCTTATCCGAGAAACGAATTGTCTCCTTTGGGTTGTGGAAGATAGATGCGTCGCAGAAATTGATGGAGATTTTGATGATTACCGTAAAGAATTGTTGGACTCTCTAGGAGAACAAATCAACACGAATCCAAGTGCCGCAGCCAATATGGCTTGCGTATAATATTTAAAATTTCGATTTTTTATAATCTACTTGTTTAAAATGAGAATCATAATATATAATACTAATATGTTACCTTGAATGTAGCATTTAGTTGTGTACTACAAGTATCTGAAGAAATCCTCTTCTATAGAACTATAAAATTAAGCACAGAAAGAAAAATGTTGCATGCACACTCTTTTTGCACTGAAAATGTGTGCAATTAAATTGTTTTAAAGACTCATTATTGTAATATTTGAATTTCTTACACAATACTATTATGAAAAGTTATTCTAAATCTATTCTAATCTTGCTAAGCAATCAATGTGTGTTATCTTAAATCTTAAAGATGAAATGTCCAGATTGCTATTCTCTCAAAATTATTAAATTGGTGCAATTTTTATAGTATAATTTACCTGCGATCTCATAACAAAATCTATTATTTACACTACAACGGTTATTATTTTGTTCATAGAATTAATTGCTTCATTGAAGTACAATGATACAGCAAACAGATGTGGCAATTGCAATACATTTTATTTTAAGATCTGCTAAGTAGGTATTATGTTTTCAGGAAATCAAATATCTAAAAATTAGTGTATTTAAATTATATATGAAAATTACGGCTTTGATCACAAATAATTGTCATCCTAGATATTTTAGTGTGCATTTCAAGGACCATTTGACTCAAAGAACTTCTAGAGATAGAGTTCTACATACAACAATTTAGCTAATAAATTTGCCTTGGTGCTCCCCCGAAACCAAATCCTGGATACGGCCTTGTGTGAGTAAATTAGTAATTTTTTGTTCCGTACCAATATTTAGAGCATTTAATATTTACAACTATTACAACTACATTTTACAATTAAATTCTGCATATAAAAATAAAGTATAAAATGAAAAGGTTCGTTAACATTCTTTGGCAAATATTTTGTAACTTTACAACTCGTTTTTTGTTGTCAAGATAAACTTGTTGAGGGCTTTTTTTGCTTTTGTAAACACAAAATTGTGACTCACTTTCCAAGGATAAACAACCTAAAGAAATGAAAGATTCCATTGACATTTGACCAGGTTTTGATCCTGTTAGCGTTGCATCTAGAATTTACACCAGGGAATCCACTATTTGTATTAATTACGGATTATTAATTAAAAGAAATCCCATGGAGTTTCTGTTACATCTATCAGCTAATGGCAATAAAAAGAAGTATAGCCGTAACTTCCATTCTGGCAATCTCCACGACCCGAATTTATTTTTTCAGGACCGCTTGTTGAGATATATAGGACCTGTTAAGAAATATACTCTTCCGAAATCAACCAAGTAGATAATTTTATTTCATTGAAATTTAATGCATGAATTATTTCGTCCATTGATATTCACGACCCGATAACGTTGTAATATTTTCCATGAATTACTATAATTATTAATTGCAAATTATGTCAAGGGAAAATATTAAAAATAGTAAAAAGATTTTGCGCCCTTAGTCAAGAAATCTTTAAAAAGAAATTAAACTTTAAAATGACTGCGATCAATGTTTTGTAGTGACAAGGTGCAACTGGAATTTCTCAATTGTGTCTCATTACCTCCATATCGACCAAAGTTATTTTACCTACCCGAGGAAGCTATCACAGTTCAAAGAATTGTCGGATATCGTGAAATATTCAAGAAGCATGAACGAATTGATTATTTGCTTCAAATAGAAAGAGACAAAGAGAAAGGCAGCAGCAGTGCCAACAAAACCATTTACTTTAACAACTGGTCCGGAAATCCGAATTTTTGCGAGGCTGCTCCAGGTGGGGCACGTTCGGATGACAGCAAACTGAGCAAACATCGCAATCACCAAAAAACAAAACCAAATAAAAATAGAAGAAATTCACGTCGGGATTCAGTTGAATCTACACATAAACAGCACAACCGGGAGACGAAGCCTTCAAGACGTGAATCAGTAGCATCTGTTCATAAAGATACTGGAAGGAGGTCGTCACGTCATGATTCAGTTGCATCTTCAAATCACGATCTCGGAAGGAGATCGTTACGTCGTGGATCAGCTGTATCTGCACACACCGATCATGCAAGAAGGTATTCACGCCATAAATCCATGGCTTCCACTACCGGGCATCATGACCTTCGTCGCCGGGAAAAAAAGATGGGAGAAGCAGATAAAAATCTTCGTGCACAGTCTTTGAAGTTGGAAGGTGGGACGACGACCGCACCAGTAAAAAGAAACGTGATATTGGGGGCTGGTAATTTATTTGGGAAGAAAATGACCAAGAAGCAGAAGGAAATGGAAATACGTCGACACGAAAAGGATTGTGAATGGTTGGAGTTATCTGACAGCAACGACGACTACGATGACGAACATAAAAGAAAGGAGATCACAACTTTCAACAAACCAATTATGGAATGGTAGGTAATAAATTCCATTGCCATATTATATGAACTTCGTTTCAGGGGCACCAAAAATCACAATTTCATTATAAACTATTATTACAGGCCCGCGGAGCGGGCCTTTAATTAATAATTTTCGGTCGATGAATCAGTGTAAATAGGGTCAAAATCGTATTGCTTATTCCTAGAAATCTTATTGTCAAGTGTTCCCTCCCTATTGTCAATCGTTATGTATATTATATAGCATGAAAAATTTTGCGTTTTGTGCTTTTTGATGATAAAATGACCATTTTTGGGTTTAGGGGGAGGGGGAGCGTGTGCGCTTGTTACCTGCCACCAGGTAAAGCTTTGATATGTCCATAAACTTTACACCAGGTAGGCTTGAAATTTTTTAGATTTTGGTATAAATATTATGGTTTAAATATGATGGCATAACATACATATTATTTATGTATCTGGTATTTCAGGATGGATGACACTTTATCCCATGAAACACAAATGCTGCATTTCCATCTCAAGTGGTTCACATGGTCTGCAAAATTATTGGGTCG
>JAQFYB010004679.1:0-15688 GCA_034694085.1 Pogonognathellus longicornis
AATGTGACGTAATTATTATGGGGGGTCCACGAAAGTGTGACACATGGTGACAGAGGGGGGGGAGGGGGTCCAAAATTAGCAAAATTTTGGTTACGTGTTTTGTGCATGATCCCTAATGTTGTAGCTTACAACAAAGAGAGGCCTTTTTCTCTCTTTGTGGAGATTAAAGTGGACTAACGTTGTAAAAGGTGTATACAACCTCCGAGTTCTGAGCAAGAGTTAGCGTGTAAGAAACTACGAAATTCTGAAAGATTCTAAAAGTAAATTAAATATTCAGGTCAAGGATGAAGAGATCGGGGATTCTACGTAAATTGTAATTCCAAAGAAGGAATGGTCTTAGGATAGGAATAAACGGTGAGTCATAAACAAGAATTCCACGCCTTGCCATTGAGTTCCCGTTCAGCTGAAGGTAGCACACTTCGCCTCATCCTACACTCCCTACACATTTATGCATTCCCCAATTCATATTTATACTAATATTTATATCGTAACTTTCCTAACAACCATTATGTGTGTCCAGTTGATAGTCAAAATTCTGTGGTGATAGCTAACGGAGAATCCTCTGTTGAAGACTCCAAGTGAAGAAACGCGTATCGTCATTCGTCAATCATCAACCTGCCTATATCAGTAATCACTTGCCATATTCCAACAATTATTCCAGGTTTGGGATAATTGTTCAAAGAATTTAATCTTGTAGGCTGACTATATAAAGACATATCCACAAAATACACTGTCTATCGTTTCGTTATATTTGTAAATCGAAATCTCATTGAAATCATATTCCTGCATTTTATTATTCTCTAATTTTTCAGACAACAGATAATAAATACTGAGGGTGCCAACAACACAGGGGTTTCAATGAAATTCAAATCATGAGCAACATCATTAGAGTGACAAATATATTTCCCCAATTCGACATTTATTTTATTTGTAATGCCCTTCGACCAGTCGTCCTTGTAGGTAAAATACTTCAACATTATCAATGAGCTGTTTGTACGCTTCCTTTTGTTCTTAAAATAGGTACTATTGAACAGAATGCACATTAATTGCACGTAATTCTTTCGAGACATACTATCCGTGTGAATACACAAACGTTCTGGTTGACTTATGGAATGTATTGCAAAAATTAATAATAAAAACACATTTCTCCTTTGGATTTATGTAACACGTAATGTTAATCGTGCCTGTAAGGATTATAAATTTATTTTTCCTTGTCATGGAGTAAAATTTCTAATAGTAAGCAAGTACAGTACAAGGCTGTATCAAGGTAAGTCAGCCTTTTGAAACCGAAAATATATATTTTGAGGGGTTTATGCCCAACAATCGATTTTAGGAGTTTTTATCCATTTGCACCCTTCCTAAAGGAAATCCTAGATACGAAAAAGGTACAGTAATCGTGTAAGTCTTGACATATCGTAGGTGAAGGTCGGACAAACTGAAGGTCTCCGGAGAACGACGATATTTATTGTCTGTTTGTATTTATGTTTGCTCGTAGCATTTATTTCTGCACGAGTCTTTCCAATAGACGCAGTTTCTTTACTGCATTACATCATTGCGATTGATACGACATGTTGAAAAAGTAGCTGCATAGCTGCACCGAACCTATCAATCCATACCAACCTGTCCAACATAATTATGCAACAAATTTTTACCATTCCACTATTGAGGTTCATGTATAATAATGCAAAATTATAAAACAAGAATAAATATAGTTACACTATAGAAAAAGAACTGGAACGTAATTTATAACAAAACCTTGATATATTTACCAACTGCATTGTGCCCATCATAGTCTATGGGTAGTAATGTAAAATGGTGGCCAACTAGGTATAATCTATGTATGTATCATCCCCATTCGCATCTACTTATTTCTCCCTTATAGGTAGATAAGCCTTCCTAAATGCTTTTACACGCTACCCCTCTATATAATGTGTATAAATGTGGCTAACCACAATCATTGCCAACGTAGCTGTAGTCAGTTTAATAATTCAAATATTGAATTGTACTAACTATCAGCCAGCGGACCTGAGATCGTATACTCCTACGGTCACTGGCTAAAGTTCAGGGAATGTCTCCGAATTAATAAATACATCATACAATGGCAATACGTATATAGAGTCATGGCCAAAGGCAAGGAAAATCTAATTAGTCTATATCTACTGTGATAGTTGGCATAGTTAGCATACACAGAGTATGTGTATATGATCATTTTGATCATTGACAGATCTGTCCAAACTTAATCCAGGCCCTATGGGCTGTGAGGCCGCAGTCCTTCATGCCAATTTCCAAAGACTTATCTACTATAAACTGATCCTGAACACAAAACACACTTCCTAAAAATTAAGATCATTTCCTCACATAAGCTAAACAGTACAGATTTTTGCTCCATGGTCGATTTGATGCATTTTATTCACAAATTGTCACAATCAGTCTTTTATCTGTACACGTGATTCCTGTGTTTTATCTCGTCATGCAGTTTTATCTCTCTTTGAGACTAATTTGTGATTGTGACCTTGGTTGTTATAATATTACACAACGCAATACAATGAATAAAAAATTTATTGTACAGATAATTTTGTACAACTGTGTAATATGCAGAATAGGCTGAGCGGAAAAAATTTATAAAACAGTACAGATGAAGTCTGAAAATAGAGTTGGAGTGACAGAAGAGATAAATATTGAACAATAAATGTAATTTAGTGACTTATAAACGACTAAGTTGTTTGCAGTGCAGTAAGATGCAGGTTTCATTGGTTTGTGTGTGTAAGCACAAGCATTTACTCTTCACGACTTTACTAGGAAAAAGTGAGTAGTACTGAAAGAACACAGAGGTGGTGGAGGTATTACATGAGTGAAGTGACACAAAAGCATGCAAGGATGGATACAAGATACAACTATGTTTAATTTTAACGACGAGAAGAGCAATTAAGACGTGTGCAATTGAAAACAAAGCTGCCTTGGTGGAAAATATTTTTACCAAACTCAGTTGGACTGACAGCTTAAGAGAGGTTAACAGATGACGGCCTTGTTCGATCATTCCCCTCACACGTCAGTATTCCTCAGTCGCAAATTCGCAAACTGCAAAACGTTCTCTCCAGAAAATCCTGCTGTCTGTATAAAAAATGCAATGCAAAAATTCCAGCACCCAAACTCCTCATTTCAACCGCCAACCTTCCTTTTTTACAATAAATATTTGCCAGCTCCCCACATTAAACATTCCCAATGCACACAACTTCCTAACACATCCACCCATCCCACCAATCCTCTTTTTATCCGCTGCAGCCTACTCACCAGCCTCCAACACCAATTCTTCACAATTCCCATTGCACAAATTCAAGTGGAAAACTTTGAGAGACCTTTTCAAACTTCTCTGACCAACAAACTGCAACTACAATAAATATTACTATATACTAAATACATACACATGGAATACTATTGAAAATTATAAATATTTTAGCATAAAACCTTATCTACTAAATAAGGATTTGAATGAACGGATTTCTATGAACTTCTTTCCTTGTGGCTTTGCCACATTCATCTTACTAGTTTTAACTTGTTGCATCATGCATGTCACAAATAAGAAATAAATACCTTCACACTCTACAGCTATGTTTGTCTCAAGCAACTACCTATATGTGCTTTGTCTTGTTAAATTACATTTATTTATTGTTAGACTGGACATTTTAGACATAATCCAGTTTTAGCTCCGCTCTGCTCAAGGAGAGCATAGCCGAAGATTGTCTAAATGAGCAATGCAAAACCTAAGCTTGTTATTTGATCCCACATTTGGATAAATATTTCAACTGTGGCCGATTATACACACGAGCAACGGATTACGCAACGTAATAAGAACAATTAATGGCACAGAAATTATAGAGTACAGGGTAGCTAATATATAAATCAAATACGCCTATCCTGTTGTTTGTATCACGTGTACTAATTGCAAAATTGTTTGTTTGCCTTCAAACTTCAAAGCTAACATCACACGTATAACAAACACACTCCTTATTAGGTAATGATAATCTGATTGATAGGTTCAATACAGTTAATAATATATAAGAATATGTAATTACGACCCAGCTCCACACGGCTCCGGCTCTAAGCATGTAGTACCTACCCAAATGTATAATAGCCATAATAATATTATTATAACTAATGGAGCTATGCTGGTGTTCCGTTATAAGTTACTACTAACTATTACATTGCACACCTCTTATGTCTATTCACACATGTACTCCATCCATTCATCTATACATGCACCGTAGTATCCTAATATTTTATAATATTCTTTTATGTCTCCACATAGAGTCTGAGGGGCTGAGAACGCAATATGCTCACAAACCACAATGAAAGATTTGTTCGTATTTAAGTATTCTTCTTTTCTGAAATAAAATTTAGAAATCTGAAAACCAATTAGCCATCTTACGTTTTTGCTCCTTTTAATTTGTCTTACATGCTGTTCTATAATTCTGTACTCAATAATTCTTTCTTTTTGCATACACCATTTCGTCATGCAGGTACTTATTGTTAACTTGCGTATAATTATATTAGTTAATTGTAACAGGGCAATGTCACTTCCGATACGCAGTACCACGTCCACTAAAACATAAAGTTTATTTCTAACTTTGTGCCTTTCATTAATGTTGATATCATAAATGTGAAAATGGAGATAGACAGTTGTTTCCTTTAATTGAAATGACTCGGTATTGCAAGGATATAAAAGTTGCATGAGCCGACATCACGAACCAACATGTTTTACTCTAAATTGTCAAATCATAATTTAGTTGGTCAGAAATGTTCATAATGTACTCTAAACTTGTTTTAGAGCATCTATGTGTTTGCCACTTACAAGACTACTGCAACAATTGTTTTTAAAGGCGAGAAAAAAGAACGTTTGATTTCATTTATGTAACACTTGAGCATTACTTGACGCCCTTTAGGAACAGTACACCTATTTTGGGCATCACCACAACTGTTTGCAAAATATGTCAAGGCCAGTGAATTTGGTGCACGTGAACGTTAGTGTTGTCTGGCTGCGTTATGAAGATGAGCTGCCACAAGTCATCCTAGTTGCAAATAAACTATGCCAAATAAACTATGCCATAAAAATGAGGCAAGTGGAAGTATATGTACTAGAAATTAGAAATGCATACATAATAAGTACAGAGTCAAAAATGGACAGATAGACGGACACACAAAACAAACTATAAAAATACTTCACTTGTTATTAATGTGGTGTAGGTATAAATTAAACAGACTCCACATAAACTTTTATAGTTCAACTTCATTTCTAAATCATTACTCAATAAGCATTCCGATTTGAGGCATCATTCGTCGTGCTCATTTGATATAATCTACTGCTTCGTAAATTCAAAAAGAGCTGTGACATAATTATACTTCATTTATATTCTCGGTGCAAAAACAAATTTTGAAAAAATGTGGACATATTGTAGTTTAATTATAAAGTGGATTTTGTGTTGTCTAAACTGTAAAAAGAGTACAATTGTAATTGTTTCCTACATTTTGACCTCTAATGGCGGTGTTTCTCGCTAAACGTGGTCCGTGCTTTAATTACGATGGTTTAATTAGCTCATGTCTCCTTGAAGGGTTTTGGGGAACGACACAGACTGTTGATCGGGAATGGAGATTTGAAGTATAAAGGAAAATGAACAAGATTTAGTGAGGACGGGCGTGCGAAGGATTTTAAAGCGGTTTGAGTATAAGTGATGCTAAATGTTGTATGGAAAGAGGTGTTGAGAGCGTATAGACACTAAACAGAATGACATAATGCAAAAAGACATTATTGTAATATGATTGCATTGTTATGAACACGCTACACCTACAATTCAATGATAGATTTTAGAGGGAGAGACCAGAGTAGGCTTTTGGTGTGGTGATTGATGTAGTGACATAAAAAGAGAGGGCAAGACAAAGCAAACAGGATGACTTGGAAGAAAGATGTTTAATCTAATTTCAAGGCTTACGGGTTGGATTTTTTGCATATTCAACCACTCTATCAACAGCCACACATGCAGTGTGCAGGAGCTGAAGAGACTTGGAAGCACAGGCTCATTGTGTGTGTCTCTAAGTGGAATATCACTGTGCTAATGCTGTGAGACTGTTGTGGCGCACATGGAATTGGGATTTATGTGTGCTGAGACTGAGTGTGGAGTGTGGACGGACACGACACACGACATGCAGCTAATAATAAAATTAGTATTGCTGCACAATTCTGCCTGTGCTGAGATATGAGACTTGGACAGGAGAGGATATTGATTTGCATTTGCATTCTTGTGACTCTCCTCGCCTCACTCCTCACACTTGACTCATTTTCAGCGACTGATAAATCCTTTTGAAAAAAGTTCGTGACATTGGCTTGATTTCTCAGGGCTCTGCTCTTTGTTGTCCTCAATAGCCAATAACGACAACGACGTGTTGCACTAAACACATTGTGTGGTGGGTGGTTGTTTATTACTGTAAATCCATTTCTTAGTGTTTAATATCAAAACGGAATTTATTATGTGCACAATATGCATAACGCGATAAATAACCAACTCCACTCCAACCATCTTTGCCAAATTAATTATAATAAATAATTACTACTTTTCAATCAATTGGGTCATTATCATAAACCAAAACAAGTATGTGAGAAACGTATTTGGGTCATCCACGGAATTTACTTTGGATCATTATCTTGTCCTTGTGCCTTTAGACACCATCCAAGGAACCATCCATTTCTCTGTATGTCCAACAGTTTCAACATCACCACCTAAAACCAAGACTCTGCCACTTGCAATCAATCTCGTCAAAATAACCCAATTAATTATACAAATCCCTAAGCGTCTTCACAATAACCCAACCATTCTATTCTTCATACAAGTCCTCTATAATAAATAATCATTCTCACATGCTATCAAATCACATCACTCTTCAGCATTACCCATTCATTTTCCTTAGAAGAACTTCAACCATCTCCTACACTATAATAACAATAACAATAACTGAGCAGTTTCCGTTCACATTATCCCTTATGACTCTTTTTCATAATATATACATGTCTTCTGCTCTTTCATCATTCCAACTCCCAGTCAAAGTACATTGTTATAACATCAATTATGTACTCAGAAAAAGTAGGAAGAGAGGGCCCTCAAAATTTTTTGTGGGCTGTCTTGTTTTATGATGAGCTTAATATGATGTAGAGCTGAGTAGCGTTGTATTTACAATTAGTACATCAGTGTCTGTAGATATAGATGCATGCACACAAGGGTAATGGACTGTAAAATAAAGCAAGTCTTTAATAATCCACCGCCTTTCGGTGAAATGCGTTTTTTACCGACACAGTTTTGTAAACAGACAGCAACCTCAAAGAAGGTTTTACATTAGCGCTAAGCCGAACCTTTTCTGTGAAGGAATAATAATACAATGATATTATGTAGACTAAGGATTTCTAGGTTCAGTGTACACAAGTTATTCGTTCTAAGGGCATCATCCCGATTTACAATTCTTCTTGAGAACAATTTAGGTCAAGTTTATCGAGGGTCGTTTCATGTCAGTGGTTCCATCCAACATCCGATTTGTAGGTCGCATTTTCAGATGAGCATGCTCCGTGTGATCACTTCTAAGGACTCCTAGAAATTAAAACCTACAATCGCATGGATATACCTGTGTACACATACACTGATTAATGACTACGATTTAGAAACTACAACACAAACATGACAAACACAGTGTATAAATTGTTGGAGATGGATGCAATTGCAAATATTAGAATTATTATCTTTCTTGTATTGATGCAGTAGTACAATCAAACTAATAGTTTTACTATGTTGTTCATATACGGTTCATATACATTTATAACTATTCTTAGAATTAATTAAACTTTGTGATCTTTCATTGACGATGTCAATTTCCTCTATTTTGAGGGTATCGTCAATTATAATAAATAATAAATAATATTAGATGCACGTATTTGCAAGTTCTAGTTGTTTAGTGTAGAAGCTGCCTTTAAGTGGAACTGGACTCGGAGAAAGACTTGGGATTAAAAATGATATTTATGGTTGTGATGATTTACTGTCAACACGTGAATTAAGAACGTGGGACATAATCCACAATGCATGAAGAGCGTTCTGGGAAAACATTGGAAGAATTTGACTCCATAATTCTGACAAGGGTTGTTGCTGTTGGCAGCTCCAGACTTGCTCCACTGCCGCTACCAACCCTACCAATGCCTTCACCAACGTTTATTTACATAATACAAGATTCGTGGTATTTTTGTTGGTAAGGCACAATGAGGTCACACACCTCCATCGTATCAGGAAGAAAGGCAGCTTTTATTAACCTACTTATTGGCAGGAGTCATTTTAATACCCACAACACCCAAATCACACAATCTCCTTACTCTTTTCTGGAAAAACCTGCGTGGAATGTGCAACCTTCAAAAATAGTTTTGCTGCATGGCTTGACGTTGTAATTTTTATGGAATATTTTTATGAAGGTTTTATTCCACCCATTGACAAATATCGTACTATATACATACTAAGGATATACATGCCCCTTCAAACACTTTGAAGGCCATCTACAGCATTTCCTCTAACTTAAGCCTCCCCCTCTATTTATAGCCCCCCTCAAATCCATTTTGCATAATTATAGCCGGGATTAAAATTAGAGAAAATACGGTAAGTATATATCTTCAATGCAAATCGCCTCTTACACAAACAACAATCACGCTTAAGGTTACATAACACAATATGAAGACTTTATCTGCTTTTGTATGTTATGTATGACTTAGTGTTTCTGATTTTCATCTCATGGACACAGCCCGAGACTTGCTTCTCGGGTGATGGTGTTATTTTCTAGGTTAAAAACCCCTCCGTCTGAATGAGAGAACAACTTTCAGCTAAAAAGAAATAGACAATTGGCGATTCAAGTCTTTGTGGCAGATTTCATTGAATTCCTGATCAAAGTAATGAGAACCACCGGAATACATTTACAACAATAAGTGTAAGTATAATAATGTGTGCATTTATTTTTTAAAACAACTTTCTCCATTTATCACACTAAATACTTGGAAATCTACAATCACCAAACCTATCACCGTTCCACGAAATGCATACAGAAATAAAAAAATGTTTCCACCTCTTATCCTGAGTAAAATTATTATTTCATGAACAGGTACTAGGTAGGTAGGTACTACTATTATTGCATGAAATGGAAATAGCTGTGGCCAACTGCAACTGTAGCCTCCTCAGAAAATATAAAAATAAAATTATGCTACTTACGTTTACTTAGGAGAGCTCTACCCGCACTTATCCTTCAATAAAAACTGGGTTTGAACTTTATGTGTGGTGGTGTTGGAGTTGATTGTTTTGTGGAATGAATGAATGAGTGAGTAAAAATGCCGAATGATTCATTCTTGGTACGTTTGTTTGTGGTACTTTTGGAAAACTCGCTATTGCTTTCCTGACATCCCATAATCAGAAGGTCAAGTTTTTTGAGGCTTTTACTGCTCTTGTGGTCAACGTAAATTCTAAAGTCGTTTACCTGGAACTCAGTGGTACATATTTATTCTTCATGCAAATGCAAAGTGGGTTAATAAGTACACAGACCTATCAGTTTATACGTTTTGGGAAGTAAAAAGCCGTGTACAATGTACCATGTACCTAAGTTTTTACCAAAAGCGGAAGAGTCATAAATTAATCAGTTATTGTCGGTACGTTAAATATCACTGCAACGAATTGGAATCATATTGGACTGACTTGACATGTAGAAGCTTAATGCTGAGCTTAATGAGTTACTGGGTGTTTGCCCTCAAATTACTATATACAAATTATCACATTACTATTTCTGACTTGGCACTTGAGACCCTGACCTAATTCATGCAACAAATTCTTTGAATATTTCAATTTTGTAGCAAAGTGAGAACTCGAAGAACATAATTTTGATTTAAATGCTGCTAACTAATACTAATAATTCTAATATAACATTAAAATTAATAATTAATCAAATGGATAAGATTTAAACTCAAAATGAAATTACCAAATACATGCATGCCTTAATTTAATACTACATTCTTATTCATTATGGCCACTGTGACCATTAGGAACAGTAAATTTTGTCACTGAGTTAGCCAGGGAGAGCAAGGAGGCAATTGCCTCCCCCCCCCCCGAAATCCTGAAAAATAGGTTTTTTGCCTTTTCAAGGCAAAAAATCGCGAAATTTTTAGAGTTACGCCCGAATTTTATGTATTTAATGTTCATATGTTTCATATTTTATGTTTGAGTTTGCCCCCCACCCCGAATCCAAATCCTGGCTACGCCCCTGAATTTTGTAACCAAGCGTCAAGTTACTGAGAAATTCAATAGCTGTAACATACGCTTACCTACTCGTAATATCCAAGTAATAACTATATTTCAACATTTATAATTACAACTTTAGCTATCAGTAAGCATTAATATGATGAAGGTGCACTTGTTATAATTTTAAGTTTGCCAAGCATTGATACATTTTGGTGAAAATTTTACATAATATTATGATTGTATTTGAGTTTTCTAATGTCAAGTTTCTATCATGCTATCATGATTTCATGAATGAACACATTGTATAGTATATAGCGCAAAATACATTGATGTATTTTGCGCTATACATTTATTTTCTATACATCCATATATTATTTATTTCACGCTACTAATTTGCAATGGCTGATCAACAAGTCTCGGAAAAATATGTTTTTTCAAACCTCAAATATGTGCCTAATATGTTCGAAAAACAGTGCAAAATATTTTTTTAAATATTTTTTTTCGCCTATAATAATGCATCAAAATAAAACGATTTTAAGTGGACACAATAAGCTCATAAAGATAACCTTTGAAAAGTAGCTTTTAAGTCGTTAACAATTTTAACCAAAACCACTTTATACTATTAAAATTAATTAGAAAACCAAGTCTTTCAAAGCAACAAAACTCCAAAATTAATATAATACAGCGTGATTAGTTTTCAGTGTAACATTTGCATTGGGCTAATACATAGGCAGGAGAAAGCCTTAGTTATACTTGTCTCAAAAAGATCGCAGGTCATTTTTAAATAAACCACTATACATATTTCTTGTAGAGAAACGTTTTGCGCATTTAATGAGTAATGAGTGACACGATGTAGTTGCGCAACATTATGTGCGCTTAAAGCGCTTTGGCCCAAAACATTTTTAAGTGTGTTTTAATTTCTTGCCTAATTTTAAAGATGTTGCGTAACTTGCGTAACTGCATTGTGTCAATGCTCTTTAAATGACCAAAGCGATTCTCTACAAGATATGTGAACAGCCGATTATTTCAAAATGACCTGGGATATTTTTGAGCCTAGTCTAACAAAGTTCAGCAAAGGAAAACTGATACTGTATAACTAAAATCAAATTCAATAAAATGCAAAATATTTTAAATTTTCATTTGATTACAAAACTATTGCATTTTTTAAAACTTAATTTTGTTGAGAAATTTTGTCATCTTTTCGGAGATAATCTATCTGATTTCCCCCGTTGTCAGCTTTCAGTTTCAGTTTGCTTGCTAAACCACAAATTGTTTTGTTTGTGATATTATATCTCAAGGTTTAGGTACTACTTTAGCACAGTATTATTTATACACTGTTAAACATGTGTGGTCATGGTCAATTTTGATTTTGGATGGGGCAAACTCATAATATGATGCTTTTTAAGTGCCCGTAGAGCAAAAAATTGAGCTAATTTAGACTAAATCTAGCTAAAATGCATAAAATTCGCGCGTAGCGCGAAATTTTTTTTAGATATTGTGAACTTTTACGGTTAAAATTAGCAAAAATTTGTAATAAAATATCATATTTTTTAAAAAGCCGAAATATGTAAAAATATGCATCAGGGCACCAGGGTCTAGGGTCGCCGAAGTCCGAACGAGGGAGCCGAAAGCAGGACGGAGACGCAAATAGCCTAGGGGCGCCGAAAGCCGGTCTTGAGCAGAGGCTTCCCTAGACCATGGCGTTAGAGCAACACAATTAATTTACAATTCAACTAGTGTCAATTATGAGCCAAGAAATGCTTTATGCTATGCACCTAATTCATACCGCAGTAATTTCAAAACATAATGGGGCCTAAAGAAGATTGTATGAAAACCCAAGTTAAGTAGCCACGTACATATTATCTCTGCTGTTAGGTATTTCTAATGTAATTTGGAGGACATGCACTAAGGAATAATTATTGTATTTGGCGAATAAAATGGTACCCGACTATATCTCCGGAACCACAATGTCGGAACATAACCACGAATAACAAATATACATTGACAGGTACTTGTAGATACAGGGGTTTGGCTCAGTGACGGCACCTTTAAGGTTTGCCCCCGCAATACACTCAACTCTACACAATTAGTGGCATTGTAAACAAGCGTAATGTCCCATTAATTTACGTATAATGAAAACAGTTTGCTCATTTATGCTTTGCATCATTTATACTTTCCATTATTGACAATAAATAAAATTTTGTTTGTGGCTGAATACCTTTTCCGTGTAAATGGCTCAACATTTTCGTGGTTTTGTCACATACCACTTACGTGGTTTCGTCTCCGGAGATATAGATCCCAACCAATAACATTTTATTGGTTGGGAAATGTTATTGATACCTAAAGGGCTCAAAAAGCTAATTTTGGCATATCTTATAATGTTCTATTACATAATGTGATAGTGTCGTTAAATTTCAAGTTATGAAAATAGATATCTATATTTTAAAATACACTTTTGTCGGAGTCGTCATTATATTAGTATGCAGTATGTGACAGCATGATCTCCAGGATCATAGTCTCCACACCCCAACGCATGGGGGAAATTTGGGCTACTTGAATGGTAGGCCCCCGCCCAACTTGTGTGATCTCCATGTGCGCAGCCCCCATCTCTCAGCGCATGGGGGGGGGGGGTCGCTTGGGGCCAGTTGAACGGAGGGCCTATTTCCTGGGACCTATTTTAATGCCCTGAGAACCTAAATCAGTGTCCCTATTAAAATAAGTCCTAAGGGCATTGATTTAGCGTACTAATTCACTGAGTATAGCTTGTCAGTTATGACATGATTAGAATGGAAGTGAGAGAGATTTTGAGAGTTTTGTTTAGGAATTAAAACATGAGTGGTGGACTGTGGAGTGTTAGCAAGTTTGAAGTTTGGATTAACATTAAAAGATCCGTGGGTTTAAAAGTTACGTAAAATGCTGTTGTTAGGTAAAGCCGTCCCCATGTAAAAGTGTAGGCAAAAGTGTACCGACTAACCGCAAATGTGATGGCACGAAAGTACAATGATTTAAAGTCTAGGCTCTTATACACGGCAAGGTTTTGGACTTGTCAATTTTGAAAATTTCTGTAGGTCAGACCATCTGACGAAATTTTTTGAAACTTTGCTATAATGTGTAAGGTAACGTAGCGGACCTATACAAAAATTCCCAGCTTTCTAAAAAAATGTTAAGAGGGCATTTCCTATACCAAAACTGAAAAATGAATTTGGCTTGGACAGCTTGTCCGCACCACGGCATTTTTAGGGTAAAGAGAAAATAGTTGACATGATGCTAGAAATAGATTGAGAAGCAAAAGCTTGAGAAGGCCGGAGCTGTGAGTGTGTGTGAGTTGAAGCCCAAGTAAAGATAGAGGAGGATGAAAAAGGACTGAACTAAAAAGTGGAGATGACGACTGCTAACTGAAAGTTGGAAAAGGGAGCAGTAGAACACGTGCTTGACCCATTTACTCTCTCACGTCCTTCCAGATTTAAATTTATTTCCTTTAGAACATTCAGGGTTCGTCATAACATTTCATGCACAAATTCTTCAATAAAATGTCCACTCCTCTTCTCTCAGTTTCATTTTTCGTTTGTCGTAGCGGTCCATGGGAGAGGAAAGATGAAAAAGGCACACCTTAGTTGTACTATAACTCTGCGGTGCTTGTTCTTTTAGTGATTTTTCTCGCCGTTGTTTATAGAGTGAAGTACAGTAATGTGCATAATATACGACATCTATATATGACGTCTCATAGGATTAATTTGATATTAGAAGCAACTGAAGGTGATTGAGCAGGGTGTGCAGTGTAGGATGGACGATAGGAGCACCCTGTATTTTGTATTCGACATTGTGTTTGTAGAAGGAGGTTGTAGTGTGTTAAAGAGGTTATAGAGATAAAGTTGGGAGGGATGGAGGATATTGTGTGTCCTATAAATATGAAGATATCTCCAGAGGACCTTCCACCACGGTTGCAGGTTGTAAAGTTTATAGCAAGTGTAAAAGTAAGGTGTGAAGGAAAGAGAGCAAGAAAGAGTGAGAGCCCTTGAAGATGAAATGCATTGAGCAGACAAACAGGATGCATCCGTTTCTGGTTTTGTCCTGTCTGGAATTCCATCCAAGCGTCTTGTGATGGACTGCAGCATAAAAAAGCAGAGTCAAGTACAACCGGGTCCCTCCAGTCATTGACCTAAACAGCTAGGGAACACTTTTTACCAGGAATTCCGCTCTTTTTATCATCCTCTATATAACAACAGCTTCTCAACTCAATAACGTCCTTTCAGGTGCTGGACACATCAAATGCATCGTTTCAATATTTGTATCCCATTGCATTTTCTGCCATATTCAATAACAGAGTTCCAGCAATGCATGCTTTATTCACCTACTATGTGTTGGTCCGACTGTTTTCTAATGCTAAATACTTGATCTTTCAAAAGCTCGGCCTCGAGGCCAGCGAATTTCAAATAATACAAAATACTTGCACGACACTTCTTGTACATCAGGTTGACATTTGTCCTCGTATAAATTTATTTCCTATCTTGAATAAATGATTGACTAATGGGGAGCTTAATAAGGGTGCAATCAGTGATTTGAGAAACACCATAGATTTGAACATCAATGGTGTTTTCTCTATTTAGTCTGCAGGGGTTAATTCAGCACCCACAGCCGCTCACTATTCCTCACTGCCGGGACCGGCTTACGGCACTGATACATGTAGTACTACTCACCCTTAGAGTTGGTTAATTTCCATTTAATGTGCCTGAAAAGCTCTGATTTCGTTTAAGCAATTAAATTATAAGCTGTGAAACCAGAGTAGGTAACAAATAATAATAATAACCTCAAGCTGAAATTCAAACATCAGTTTTCTTAAAAATGCGATGAAATGAAGTTATTATGTTCGCTTTTTACTTCAAATTAGAGTGTTGCCCGAGCTGGCTGTTTTCGGCCCGTAACCAGCCCGGCCCGAAGTAAATTTATTTATTTAGTGAATAATTGGCGAATTCACTCAGTAGAGGTAGTTACATCGCCGATGCAATACATATTTAGTTTCAGGTTACATATAAGAGAGTATTTATTAGTCAATTTGTTTACAAACAATAGGTTCCTAACACATGTGAAGAGGCTGAGACAATACATGAATAATTACAGATATTTTCAATACTCTCAACATTACACGAATTTAGTTGATCATGTAAAATCAATTTTTTTCAGGTCATTACAAAAAATACGCATTGAACTACTATTTTTCAATTTGTCAGGGAGATTACACCAAAATAGTACAGCTTGATTTGGAAAAGAACGGGCTCCAAATGAACTACAGCCTGAATATGTTACATAATTTATCGTAGACACAGAACACAGAGATTCGCAGAAAATATCGTAGTCATCATTTGGACGCGCTACAGAAAACCACATGGTTTACA
>JAQFYB010004680.1:0-15683 GCA_034694085.1 Pogonognathellus longicornis
TTGCAGTTTACTAGCTGCCGAAAAAAGACCCAATTTCCTGCGTGGTAAACTCTGCAGTGCGGTGCGGGACCTTTTTTAGCTGGGTATTCCATCCAATAGAAAGAAGTGGATGTTAATTTGAAACTTGAAAGTATCTAGTTTGATTTTTCTTTACAAAACTAGTAGCATTTCAATAGTACCTTTAATGACCGACTGTAGAAATAACAACATCTTTTTCTTTCTGGCAAATGAAAAATGGCCTATGTACATTTTGTTTGGAGAACATGACGCTTGTAACATTTTTAATGATTGCTTCGTCTTCATAGTATCTTCAGAGGTAGGTTTCCATGATTTAATTGCGCCGGACGAAGTATGATAGATTGCAGAAAGACACCAAAGACAAAAGAGCCACATAACAGTACCAGCTATGCAATAAAAAATGAAAAAGGCGGTGAAGAATGAATGGTCTTCTAGATTGTTGCGTATCCAGCAGAAATTGGCCATGTAGATAGCTTTCTTGAATAAAAATTGAAGAACATAAAAAGCATCGGAAAAAATTCTGCTGAGTATTTTAGTTATAATGCTACAACAGTTATGGAAGTGTTTAATGTTTGCGATATTCCTCAGTGATGAATCAGTTGTGTATTTTCGTCTATTAAAACTGCAAAATTTAAAATTTGGGTTTAACAAAAATCGTTCAAATATTATTTATTCAGTTTTTATACTACAGTTCTTATGACGAGAGAATAGAATTTTCTTACCCAATTTCCTTGTAAATCTCGACATGAGTCAAAACTAAAATCGATAGCAATGTAAAGAGTAGTGATATGTGAGTCAAACCGACTGTAAAAAACCAAGAAAGGGCGCCACAACTTACAAATTTGATGAAAAAATTAATGTTAACAGAATTGGTAAGGATGAGTGACGATGGAAATATCACCCACTCAGGGTATAATAAATATAGAAAAACTACTAGGCAGGGATAAATAAAAATGATGGTGTAAGAAACTCCCAGACAAATTTCTAATAGTTGAGGTTCATTGGCGAACGGTTTCAATCCGTAGATATCTACAAAAATTAAAAAAATACATATTAAAGAAAATGAATGAATGAAAAAGTACTTATTGTTAGTACAAAAAATTATTGCAATTTATTTAACACACAATTAGGAACAAATTTTGAAATATTGTTGAAGTCGAAACATTAAGTGAATAATAGTGTAACAATAGTCAATAATTTGATTTTTAGTTTATCAATTATAAATCGATACTTACTCCTTAGTTTAATGCCCAAAGAGAAACAATTATTAAATCCCACCATAAGGGTGTCAGCTTTCAGAAACACAACATGGGACATTGTCATTATCCCACTCATAACACAAAAAGTAAATAAAGATATATAGGATTGTAATTCATTTCCTATCGATTTTTGGTAGCACGCTTGTGTCAATAGATAGACCCAATAAATTGTCAATGTCCAGATAAAGGAAAACCACATCAATTTTTGTCTTTTACAATTCGAATGACAAATAAAATTTTGGCCACATGTATTCCACATGTATGGGGAGGCACCTGTTATGCTACTTAGTTTTATTATGAACCAAAGTAAAATTCTCAAGGTAGTACTCACCATTTCTGATTATATGGATAAGAAATCTATCTTCGCTCAAATGTCTACAAAACGACGTGCCTAAAGAGACAAAATTGGCTTGGTCAAATGTCACAGTTTTGTCTCAAAGTGATGTAAAACAGTTAATCGAATCCACTTTTCAAAATCAATTTATTTATATATAACCAAGTACCCGACAATGAAAATCCATATTACCCCTCTAACTATTATTGCTTTATACTACCTTTCGGATAAACTCGCACATAATTGCTTAATATTGTATTTGGATATTTAAAAAACGCG
Organism: Pogonognathellus longicornis; assembly: GCA_034694085.1. Taxonomy (NCBI): domain Eukaryota; kingdom Metazoa; phylum Arthropoda; class Collembola; order Entomobryomorpha; family Tomoceridae; genus Pogonognathellus; species Pogonognathellus longicornis. The sequence goes on from JAQFYB010004680.1 coordinate 1,891, forward strand.
AATTATTCCTGCGGATGTTTTTTTATGTCTTATGAATAATATGTTATTCAAAAACATTTTGAGTTACTGAACGGTATATACAGTCCACTTCCCTGTAGAAACTTAATTTATTTACATTGAAATAAATTGTTCGCCGCTTTTCTTACAACAAATTTTCCCAACTCATTTAACAGTTCAATTACACTTAGAACTTTATGAGCGTAGATTAATATAGTTAGTAATAAACTTTCTCATTCACAGCATTCAGAACTCTTAACACGATTTTATATTTGGAAAATCATTTTAAGATTGTATTAATTAAGCTATATGTTCGAAACGGATACAAATGCTTAAAAGTTTATCTCCCTGAAGATGTATTAAAACCAACAATTATTTTCAACAATTAGTAATTTTTAACGGACTTCTCATAGATACGCATTGCAGTTCGCGATATCTGAAAACGCAAAAAATATTATTAATAGAAATGGTGAAATTCGTATTTCGAGTTCTTATTCTTATTTGTTAACAGTTAGATTTAACTAATCAATTAAATTTGTTTTATAGCTGTTTGAGATATATATTTTTCTTCTGTGGAATGTTGAATATTGCTAGGGTGTATCATGTAACATTTTAAGTGCTGCAAAATAAGCTTCACTACATTTATTCGGTTTTTATGAATTATTAGATTGCAATTGGATTGCTGAAAAATAATATTTACATATTCCAAAATAGAGATAGCAGCATAATAATATAAAATATCGGATACGTGAATTAAGCTGCGCTATCCACATTGGTGCATTGCTGAAATATAATGAAAATAATGTTATAGTATAGGAACTTAAACATTCGATTACCATGGATGATATACCTGATACAATTTTCTTGAATTTGTTGTAATAAGTACAAAGGTTGATGTATTTGAGCATTTGTCTCGGGGACAGACATGCAATGTATATATGGCAGTATGATTATCCTTTTCTATTCTTCTCGAAGTAGTTTGGTTAGCATAATAAATAAGCAAATAATACCACAACCAGAGGCATAGCCAGGATTTAGTTTCGGGGGGGGGGGGGCAAACTCAAAATATGAGGTATTGTCATTTACATTGATTTTGACTTAAATTTGCACAATTTTTTGCAAAATTTGATCATTTGTTTCGCGCTACGTGCGATTTTTTGTAATTTCCATTGATTTTGACCTAAATTTGCACAAATTTAACAAAAAAATGCTAAATTTTTTAGCGCTGCGTGCGAAAAATTGATGTATATGACACAGATTTGCTCAAGCCCCCCCCCCCCCCATGTGTGACCTATATACGCTCCTGACCAACAGTATTGAGGGTTTTAATACGAATTTGATTCTCAATCGATAAATTTTGACGAATTTTCAACTGTTTTTGACTTATTTAGGACGCATTAATTTTTTGCTTGGAACACTAAATTCATAGTTATTTAAACCTTCAAACTCTGGGTAAACCTACCAAATTGCGTCAGAATCCAACAAGCAACTTTTGACATGTAATTTAGATATGCCACCTAATACTTTACGAAAATATGTGGTAGATAGAATATATAGATGAATGATAACAATAGAATTATGAAGGAGAATTGAACTGCGGAATACTGATTATCAAAATAAGGATGTATTATTTTGATTAACATTATTACATTCCTAACTGATTCATTTACTCCCCCACTACTGGCCACACTATTATTATAATGAAAGAGTTGGTGAAATTTTCAAGGGGCAGACCGACAATCATTACTTCCTTCATCCATCAGTTTTACAATCAATATTTTTTGTCTGTATTTTCAATTCAGAATATTTATTTCATACTGATTATGATTTACATTCAAAATGTTTCACAGCTTGTTGTTTTGCAATAGATGAAAAGTAGTATAAAATATTATACGAATTGAAATAATGTGGCTGTAGCTGTAGGTATAGTATACTTATAAATAATATTATATAATAATATAATGTACATTAGAGGTGACACCGAACAGGTATTTTCTTGTTCGACTCGGTTTGACAAACATGTTGGGTACGCTTCGGGTTCTGTACGCCTATGAAAATAGGGTTCGGTTTGGCCAGGAAAAAAATCTTGTACGGTTCGAGATAATATTATTGTCATATAACGTCTCTTCTATACATATTACGATATTACTCAGATTGGGATAAAATTGATTATAAAATTCAGGGGCATATCCAGGTCACACATTTGGAGGGGGCTTGAGCAAACCTTTGTTGCATACGTCAAATCTAGTGTAAAGTCCAAAAATTTGGAGGGGGCGCTTCAGGACTTTAAGCCCCCTAAATACCCCACTAATAAAATTATATATTCTATAAATGAAGTTAATTTTTTCATTCAAACCAAATAATTAAGTATCTAATTGAGACTGAACAGATTTTTTGTGTTCGGATTCGGTTCGGTTCGAACAAACTTCTTTTAGGTTTCGGTTCGGGATTTGCTCAAAATTGTTGTTCGGTATTAGGTATATATTATTCTTATTCGCGCCTCTAGTCTACATGTATCAACATCATTATTGCGTATTGGCGTTCTGTTTATTAAGTAGTGTCAACTACTTTCTAATTAGAGTGATCACGTCTGTCTGTCCGTCCGTCCGTCTGTCCGTCCGTCTGGCCGTCTGTCTGTTGTGTAGATTCTCTAAAGTAGTATGGTACCTAGTACTATAGTATGCATCGCCAGTAAGCTCCCGTCCATTCGCATTCTCACTCACTCGCTTCTTCGCTCACACAACACAGCTCCCATCCAACCTCATCCACTGGCTTCGCTGCTATCCATTCTCACTTACTCGCTTCGTCGCTCACACAACACACAACACAGCTCCCATCCATTCTCACCCACTCGCTTCAAATTAAATATTATAACAACATATTGACTTGTGGTGTACAATTATTAAGTATTGTCAACTACTTTATACAAAGGGTATTCCATTCTGGCTGTCTGTCCGTCCGTCTGTTGTGCAGATTCTCTAACACTAGTACTATGGTACCTAGTACAGTAGTATGGTATCTAGAACTATAGTATATGGTAGTATAGTATCTAGTAGCACTGGCGCAACCAGGGAGGGTCAAAGGGGGCAACTGCCCCCAAGTCATAAAATCAACAAAACCCACAACAAAGCTAGTTTTTAAATAGTTTTGTTACCAAATTCGAAAAAAATAGTGAAAAAATTTCGAAATTTTCAAGTTGTGTTTTTTTCAAATTTATCAATAAAACTAATAGTATTGACACTACTTTATTACATCTATTTGTAATAGTTTATTACTCATCAAACCATATAAAATATTACGAATGTCTCAAACAGTTGGCGTACAATACAAATAACGGTTGACTTGTAACTCAAAGCCTAAGAGACGTGTCTAACGTGTAAGTCCACATTCCGCAACTTGCATAGTATGTCTGGAGACGGTGTAAGATTTATAATTCGCTTATTTATTTAATTTCCTTATTGAGTTATTTTTGATTTTCAAAAACAAAAAACAATAATGAAACATTCGTTTACGAGAATAAGCAATATGAGGAAAACATTGTTTTTTTTCGGGTTAGGTAACCTAACCCGAAAAAAACCTAACTTAGGTTCCGTTTGCGACTTACTCAAAGTTCTTGTTCGGTTTTGGGTACCAATAGTGTCGAACATGCCCAACCAAACATGTTCGGTTCGGTCGTACCTCAAATATCTATGTAATACTTAAAAAACGCTTAAACAAACGGTCTAAATAATTTAGTATTTCATAAAAGGCGTAAAATATCATTTACAATTATGTAGTTTCAATTTATTCAGTTTCCTAACGCATAATATGATTTATATTTATATGGTGACTATCTGTAGTCGACAAAGCCCACGGAGGTTAACTCATCACTTGGCAGTCGTGATACTAGGCAATATGGAACCAAAGTTTGAATGTCAACGTTAAAGTTAACTTATTTATATAAATGTATATAGCTAAGCTACCTACTATAATATGAAGCCAGAATTTTGATTTTATTCTCCAGTCAAGAGAAACATTGTAATTCGTACAAAAAAGACTATTATCATAAGAGGTGAACTCGCTTCTTAAGTGGTTTGCTATAATTCTAGTTCTTATTTCTTTTTTCTTTTTGTCAGCTTTTGTGATAATAAATAATTCAAAATTGTCAATTTCAAATCAGCGCTTAATTTTATTGATGATATTGATGGTTATTTTAGTAGTAATAATATGATTAGGTAGGGGATCAGGAAGGAGGACAATTATCTCTTCATTTTAGTGTATGTTAAGTAAGTCATGCTTCCTTACATTAAACCTCTACTATCAGTGCCGGCTTTACGTTTTGCGAGGCCCTGTGCAACAATTTTTAATATACCTTAAGCAAACCTTCATCTTACAAACAAGGCCTTAACCAGGATTTAGTTTGGGGGCACCTAGATAAAAATGTTGATATAAACGGCAATTTTCGCGAAAAATTTTAGCTAGTTTGAGCCAAAATCAGCCTAAAAAGTATCAAATTTTGCGATTTAGGGCACTTTCGTGCGCAAAATAACCTATTTTTTTGAGATCTAGCTATATCAAGTTTTTTAAGTCCCGTACGAGACCCGTAGAAAACGCGAGGCCCTGCTATACTTTTGCAAAAAATCATCATCATAAAGGATCAGGTCACCCCGGAAAAATAGTTTAAGACATATTTCAACAGCGTTCCAAACTGATTATATTTATTTGCGTCATCACATATAGCGATGAGGTGACTTTAAAAAATATTGTACGTAACATCCAGTTTTTCTAAATATAAATATTTTCATAAATATTTTGACATTTTAAACAAAATATTGTTATTATATTTACATATTTTTTCTATTTGAAAAGTAGATTTCAAACAGACAACCTAACTTTTACCTTATATCTGATATGGAATTTAGACACTTAAAAAAATTATTAAAATTTGCAGCAGTACCCAAAATATTGGCTGACAAGGCAGTATTTAGGGGAAGCAAAGGGAGCAATTGCACCCCAACCCCGAAATCGGGAAAAATAGGTAATTTTGCCAAAAAGGTGCAAAAAAACCATGCTGCACGCAGATTTGATATATTTTAGATTGATTTTGGCCTAAAATAGCCAAAAATTTTCGTGATTCGAGCGATATCAGGCACTATATAGTGCATCATCTTGAATTTTGCTCTCTCCTAAATGGAATCTTAGATACGGCATTGTTGGCTGATGTCCAACCTTCAGCAGTGTCCAACCATCTACAACCTAAACTATGCTACTATTTGTGTAGATAATGTACAAGAAGATTACAAAAGAGATATTCCAGCCTAGTATTAAGACAACCAAATATCATAGATAGAAATATTCGAAACACATATTGATTAAATAATTTATTTTTCTCTATTCAATGTGTGTATTAATTATACTTACAATAAACTGCCATTGAGCAACCGTCTTCTAAAAAGAACTTACAAAATTTTGCTTACATTCTACGAAAGAAATATGATAGTATGATATAATCAATGTGTATTCCGTCCAATAGAAAGAAGTGGATGTCAATTTCAAAGTACCGAGTTTGTGTTTTTTACAAAACTAATAGCATTTCAATAGTACCTTTAATGACGGACTGTAGAAATAACAACATCTTTTTCTTCCTGGCAAATGAAAAATGGCCTATGTACATTTTGTTTGGAGAACATGACGCTTGTAACATTTTTAATGATTGCTTCGTCTTCATAGTATCTTCAGAGGTAGGTTTCCATGATTTAATTGCGCCGGACGAAGTATGATAGATTGCAGAAAGACACCAAAGACAAAAGAGCCACATAACAGTACCAGCTATGCAATAAAAAATGAAAAAGGCGGTGAAGAATGGATGGCCTTCCATACCGTTGCGCATCCAGCAGAAATTGGCGAAGTAGATACATTTCTTGAATAAAAATTGAAGAATATAAAACGAATGAGAAAACATGCTGCTGATTATTCTAGTTATAATGCTACAACAGTTATGGAAGTGTTTAATGTTTGCGATATTCCTCAGTGTTGAATCAGTTGTGTATTTTCGTCTATTAAAACTGCAAAATTTGGGTTTAATAAAAATCGTTCTTATTATTCAGTTTTTATACTGCTAATAGTATTTAAGAGAATGCAATAATTTGCTTACCCAATTTCCTTGTAAATCTCAACATGAGTCCAAATTAAAATCGATAGCAATGTAATAAGTAATGATAAGTGAGTGAAATAGGCTGTAAAAAACCAAGATAGAACACCACAACTTCCAGCTTTGATGAAAAAATTATTACTAACAGAGTTGGTAAGGATGAGTGACGATGGAAATATCGCCCACTCAGGATATAATAAATATAGACAAAGTACTGAGCAGGGATAAATAAAAATGAAGGTGTAAGAAACCCCAAGACAAATTTCCGATAGTTGAGGTTCATTTGTCAATGGTTTCAAGCCGTAGATATCTGCAAATAAAAAAATACACATTAAAGAAAATGAATGAAAGAAAATATGTGTAGTGCAAAAAAAAATATTGCATTTTTTCACCACACAATTAGGAACAAATTTTGAAATATAGTTGAAGTCAAAACATTAGATAACGTGAATAATAGTGTAATTTGATTTTTAGCTTATCAATTATAAATCGATACTTACTCCTTAGTTTAATGCCCACAGAGAAACAATTATTAAATCCTACCATAAAGGTATCAGCTTTCAGAAACACAACATGGGACATTGTCATTAACCCACTCATGACGCAAAAAGCAAATAAAGAAATGTATGATTGTAATTCATTTCCTATTGATTTTTGGTAGCACGCTTGTGCCAATAGATAGGCCCAAACAATTGTCATTGTCCAGATAAAGGAAAACCACATCAATTTTTGTCTTTTACAATTCGAATGGCAAATAAAATTTTCGCCACATGTATTCCACATGTAAGGGGAGGCACCTGTGATACTGCTTAGTTTTATTATGAACCAAAGTAAAATTCTCAAGGTAGGACTCACCATTTCTTGTTATTTGGATAAAAAGTTTATATTTATTCCCTCAAATGTCTACAAAACAACGTTGAACGTGCGTAAAGAGACAAAATTGGTTTGGTCGAATGTCACAGTTTTGTCTCAAAGAAATGCAAAACAGTTAATCACAGTGCCGTAACTACGAGGAGGTAAGAGGAGGAAGTTCCTCCTGGCCGGGCCACGAAGTGGCCGGGCCAACTCACCAACTTAAACTAGATATTATTGAGTTTCTACCAAAACTATGAAAATAACAAGAATTTTGATAGCACTTTGCCAAACACAAGACCATATATTATATTTTTGTGGTTACTCAAACTACTATCAAAATTTTGTGGTTACGCAAACTGCATGCCATCAAAATTTTGTGGTCGCAATAATTTTGGTAAAAATACAATATTATCTATAGTGTAAGTTGGTTTTCTGGCCCGGGCGAAAAAATTAATATTTACCCTCTCCTGAAATCTAATACTCTAATTTTTATTCATTTGAGTTTGATTTTAAAATTAGATAATACTATAATTTCAACATGATAACATAAGCAATTTCCCATTTCCGGAAACTATTTTCAATATGCATGTTACACTTGCGTATCCTGAGAGAAATTTCCCCCCACCCACACCCGAAATCCGGAAAAAATAACTTATTTTACCAAAAAAGTACCAAAAATATAGAAATTATTCGTGCCACGTACAAAGTTTGTGTATTGTATGGTAATTTTAAATTTTGCCAAAATGTGCTTAAATTTTTTACGCTTCGATTGAAAATGAGCACATATATATTTCATGTTTTAAGTTTGCCCCCCACCCGAAACCAAATATTGTCTACGCTTATGGCATGTTATAATACTAAGGAATATTGCATTTTTAATTCAGAGACACTGGCCGGGCAAGCACAATTTCCTCCTAGCCGAACCTTGGTTGTTACGGCCCTGGTTAATCAAATCCACTTTTCAAAATCAATTTAAATCAATATAAACAAGTACTCGACAATGAAAATCTATATGTGTATTGCCCAACTAACTATTATTGCTTTATGCTTTGCTACCATACGGATAAACTCGCACGAAAGTGCTAATGTATTTGGATATTTCAAAAACGCGAATTATTCCTGCCGTTGTTTTGTTAGAAACTGATAGAAAATCTTGAAAGTTCATCTCCCAGAAGATGTATAAAATGAAGATGTACTCTTATTTGTTAGCAGTTAGATTTAACTAATCAACTAAGTTTGTTTTATAACTGTTTGTGATTTATATATTCTTCTTTCTGTGGAATGTTGAATATTTCTCTCGATGTGATGAAATGGTGTATCTTGTACAATTTTAAGTGTTGTAAAAGCTTCACTATTTATTCAGTTTTTATGAATTATTAGGTTGGAATTGGATTGTGGAAAAATAATATTTACATATTCATAAGTAGAGATAGCAGCATATAAAATATCGGGTATGGTATTGCTGAACTATAATGAAAATAATGTTATAGTATAGGAACTTCAAGATTCGATTACCATGGATTACCTGATACAATTTTCTTGAATTTGTTGTAAAGTACAAAGGTTTATGCATTTAAGCATTGTCTCGTGGACAGACACACAATTAAGCCCACTTCAATTATTGCATATCGCAGTAATGAATATCCTGTTCTATTCTTTTTAAAGAAGTTTGGTTAGCATAAAAGCAAATAATACCACAACGAATACAAATTAGAGTTCATATCTATTTCAAGTGGAAATACGCCATTTGTAAATGTTTTTATTTTCTTATTGGAATGGTAATCAGGGAACCAAAATGTATGCCTTTTTATCAAATAAGGCCACAAAGGTTGCTGTTTTTAGCCTAAAAAATGTTTTGCTTAAAATAAAGACTTTCAAAGCAAGTATTAGAAAAAAATTGCTTTTATATCTTTTTAAGCAAGCACCATAGCTTTTGGGTGAAACATCAGATTGATGTTAAAAAAGCAAAATAAGCAAAACAGCTTTGCCTTTTGCCTTTCTAGTTCAATGATGGTAAGTCGCACATTCCACAGCTTTATAGTTTCAATTGTGATATTCCTAACAGCGAAAAATATATATTCTGGTTTATATCATTCCCCGTTGATTTCATTTCCATAATGCAATCTTAAGATATAAAAAAATCCTAATAACGTTGAAACCATTGATAAAGTAATCAGGTTTTTGCATTATTGGAACAACCGTTGATCTATAAACCAAACTAGAATAGTTTTTTGAGAGCCGATGTTATTATGATCTTGACAAAACGACAAAAGTAGATTTTAATTATTGCTTCTATATACAGGATGTTTTTAAGTAATACCGAACCGGAAACCACCGGGAAAGATCAATCAATTCTTCATTGATTTGGCATACTATAGAACTACAATTTACCTACTACATACAGTATTGAGGGTTTTATTACGAATTGATTCCCAATCTAAAAATTTGACGAATTTTCAAATGTTTTTGATTTATTTAGGACGCAATAATTGTTTGCCTGGAGAACTATATTTATATCATTTAAAGCTTCAAACTCTGGGTATAAACCTACCAAATTGTATCAGAATCGGTGATGTTCAAATCCAGCAAGCAACTTTTAACATGTAATTTAGATATTACTTTACGAAAATATGTGATAGGTAGAATATATAGATGAATGATAACAATAGAATTGGGAATGGGAATTGAACTGCGGAATACTAATTATCAAAATATAAGGATGTATTATTTTGATTAACATCATTACATTCTTAACTGATTTCATTTACCCCCACTATTATTATAATGAAAGAGTTGGTGAAATTTTCAAGGGGCAGACCCACAATCATTATATCGTCCACCCATCAGTTTTACCATCAATATTTTTTGTCTGTAATTTCACTTCAGACTATATCATACTAAATATAATTTACATTCAAAATGTTTCACAGCTTGCTGTTTTGCAATACTTAGATGAAATATAATAAGTAGTATATTATGATGTGAGCTGTAGACTAATAAATAATATACAATAGTATTATAATGTACATTAAAGGTACAACCGAAAAGGTATTTTCTTGTTCGAGTTCGACTCGGTTTGACAAACATGTTGGGTTAGGTTCGGGTTCAGTACGCCTATGAAGTATGAAAATAGGGTTCGGTTTGGCAAGAAAAAAATTCTTGTTCGGTTGGAGATAATACTATTAGACTTATTTATAATGAGCCTTTAAGTTAAATGAAATAGCCTTTAAAATAAAGGAATGGCCTTTAAAATGAAAAAAGTAAAATGCCTTTAAAAACAAATGAATCTGCAGATGAAATAGCCATTAATTTTTCGAATTTCACATCGACGTCACACGGTACCCAAAATTAAGTTTCCCAACACTTGGCATTGTAAAGTTTATAATTTTGTCATTTTTTTAAAATTGGTAAAGGGAATTTTTGAAATTTTAAATGTATTGACCCTTCAGCTAACTTTTCTTGCTTGGGCTGTGGTAGTATGTGATATAATTATTCGTTGGCGTAACCGGGGGTAGCCAAATACTATTGACCCCCATTCCGAGGAGACTATTTTACCAAAATAAGGAGTATTTGATGTTGATTTTTTTACCAAATGTGCTGAAATTTTTCACGCTACTCGCTAAAGTGAGCATATTTGTACTTCATGTTTCGTGTTCCCCTCAAAACCATGCAAATCCTGACTACGTCTTTATTGTATTTACCTATTATATGGTGTATATTTTACAAAACCATTAACATTTCCACTGTACCTCTACCGATGGAGTTTAGAAATAATAAAATCTTTTTCTTTCTGGCAAATGAAAATTTACCGATATACATTTTGTTGGGAGCAGATGACAGCTTCAACATTTTTAATGATCTCTTCGTCATCTTAGTATCTTTTAAGGAAGGTTTCCATGATTTAATTGCACTGGAGGAGGTGTGGTAGATTGCGGAAAGGCTCCAAAGACAGAAGCTCCATCCATAAGTGGCAACAATGAAATAAAGGAAGAAAGCAATGTTCAGAACAGGATGTAATTCGTTACTCTTACGTATCCACATGAAATTGGCAGTGTAAATAGCTCGTTTGAATAAAAATTGAAGAACGTAGAAAGAGTCGCAGAGACAGCCGTTTATTATTTTAACTGCAATGCAGGCATATGTGTGAAAGTATTTAATATTTTTGATTTTCCTTAATGATGAATCAGTCGTGTAGTTTTGTCTATTAAAACTGCAAATTAAAAAATTAAAAGGCTTTTAAAAAGAAAAAAACACTTTCAACTGTTCAGGGTTTTATTTACTAATACTCTTATGCAATTTCTTACCCAATTTCTTTGTAGATGTGAATATGAGTCAAAACTAGAATCGACAAGACCGTCACAATGAACCATATGTGAGTGAAAGCGACTAATGAAAACCAGAATAGGACAACAAAGCTTACAGCCTTCACACAAAAATTAATGCTAGCTGAATTAGTATGAATGAATGAAAAAGGGAAAACGGCCCATTCAGGAAATAATATATATATTAAGAGGATTAGGAAAGTAAAAATTAAAATTGATGCGTAAGAAAGTCCAAGCAGAACTTCAAATAATTGAGGTCCATTTGAGCAAGTCTTTAATCCGTAGGCACCTACAAAAATACATAAAAAATAAATATCTTTAGCATACTTAAATCATATCACAAAGTGATTAGAAAACTTTTCTGAAGCAACACTTTCCACGACAAAAAATTTTAAAAAAAGGTTGAAATAATAACGTTGGATGAAACCATAACAATATTTTGAAGCATACTTTATAACGTCAATAATACTTACTTCTTATTTTAACGCTCACCGCGAAAAAATTATTTAACCCTAACAAAGCGGTGTCCGTCTTCAGAAATATAATATGGGAGATTGTTATTAATCCACTTAAGAGACAAAACATAAAAAGGCAGACGAAGAACTGTAATTCATTTCTTATTGATTTTTGGTAACATACTTGTATTAATAAATAAAACCAAAACATTGTCAGAGCCATGATGAAGGAATACCACATACTTTTTTGTTTTTTGCTAGTGGCAAGGCAAATAAGATTTTCGCTGCATTTATTCCACACATAGGGTGAAGCACCTATGACGCTACTTATTTTTATTATGAAGCGAAGTAAAAGTTTGGATGTTGAGCTCACCATTCTTGAAACAGAACTACAACTTTGCTGGATAAACTCACCTAATACTGGCGAAATAATGAAACACTAGGTACTAACAACTCGCTTTGTATTTGTTCCGTAGTTTGATTGGCTATTTCCAATCGGATTTAGACAGAATCGGAATTATTTATTACCCAATTTACTACAAAAACTCAATTCCAATGAAATTATGTGACTATAACATTGGGTACATACCCTTCAAATTATTTTATTTATTACCATCTAGGTAATAATACCTATTTACCTATTGTGAGTAGCCAGTATTTGGTTTAGGAGAGGGGGAAGCAAACTCTTAAAATCGCAAATGAAATGTAAAAATTTGCTCATTTTCGAGGGAAATGCGAAAAATTTGTCCACAGGGCAAAAAAAGAAACATAAAATACATAAAATTGAACACGGAAAATTTCGCGATTTTATGTATTTTTTGTTACATTTACCCCTTTTCAAGGATTTTGGTTGCCTCCCCCGACTACGATGGTGGTTTGTTTAAATGTATATAAAACAGCGATTTTCCAAAATATTATCCTGTGGTTAACATTGGAACATATTTGCGTAAGGAAGGTCGCTTCAAAAACTATCTGAAATGAGGAAATAAATTACTATTTGCAAGAAAATGATATTGTTTTAATATAATATTATATTTAAGTTGGCAACATTATGTTATTATAAAACCCTATCTACCTAAACTATACTTCAAATAAATATGTTAATTATAGGCCTATGTTATTTATATTCACTTTAAATATTATAATACAATATCATCATACATGATGTCCTAGGTTTAGCTTAGGTCATGACATGAGTCATGGTCCCGACTACTGTCAACTGTGTAACCATGCACACAATGGTAAAAAGGTTATAATGCCCCATAGTTATTAAAATCTCAAATATTTTTGCAAAAGCTGAAATGATCCCAGTTTACAGTTGCAGAATTAGTTTTGTAACAAACACATGTAGTTAAGATAGAACTATGTTAAAATTACCAAAAAGCAAGGCCGAATAAAAACTCCTCTGCAGGATATCGTGACAAAAATTTCTACCCAATATCACATAATAGAACTGAATGTACAGTACAAAACCAGAAAGAAGTGAGAATCGCCATTTATTTTTTAATGTTTCTCTGGCTCCCAATACATCTCTTTTAAAGCAGAATTATTTAATAACAAATTTTATGAAATTTTGCAATTACAAAAGTTTCAAGAAAATAGATAAATTTGTGGTTAAACACCAAATCAGGAATTTATACAAATAATCAAAAATTTCAGCGAAATCTAACAATAAATATAACAACGCTGATAAGCCGATGCACCCACTAAACATTATACCACTACTATTATCGTTAATCGTTAAATGCAAATTAGATGGTCATTCTATCCCGCATATGGAATGATTACATAATTATTTTAAATTATTTTGAAAGAATTGTCCAACTGCCTGGAGTCATACCTCATTGATGAAAATAATATACATATTATTGAAATCAAATCTACGCTAGGCTTCCATTGATATAAAAATGTAATATTTAAATTGGTAAGCTCGGAAATATGTAGACTGCCATCAGAAAACACACCATTTGGGGGGAATGGGGTTATTGCATATTTAAAAACTTCGTGATATTGTCTTTCGAATGAGCTATCGCA
>JAQFYB010004681.1:0-15676 GCA_034694085.1 Pogonognathellus longicornis
ACGTCATCTCATTATTCGCATTGCCTTCTAACCTTTCAGAATAACAAAAGGACATTTAAAAAAAAATGGACTATAGCATTTATTTAAAAATACAATTATCAATGTATTAATATTCAGACAAGTTAAGTCGGCTGTAGTGGAATTCGCAAATTGGAAAACATGCGAAGAGATTTTAAGTCAGAATAAACGTACGAAACTCAAAGATAAGGTTCTCGTAATCTCACCAAAGGCAAGCTCATAAAATGAAGATTTAATTTTACGAATCAATTGGATTACTAAAAAAAGATCGAAGGTAAATTGTATTATATACCTCTCTCAAATTGTTATGATTGATTAAACCACTTATTAAAACTGCACATTGTAGAATTACCTACCACAGTTTACATGTATTGCATATTATTAAGTTTCTAATTAACTCATCTCTATACATTTGTTTGATTCTTTAGTTTTGACATCATTATAATATCATTTCTGCGAAATCTAAATATCAATTCAAAATAAATCTTGACTCCGATTTCCACTACACTTGAGGCAGAGTGCAAAACAGCAACGGTAACTTTTAGCACATATATTTTGTAATTTTTTATATATAGAAGATATTATGTTAAATAAACTCGATCAACAGATTGAATATTGCGTCTGCACACAGGACAAACATTTCCAATTTGATTGCCACACTGTCTGCAAACACAAATATGTGAACAGGGACGAAAAATAACATTTCTGTCGCGTTCTTGGCACACAATGCACAATAGGAAATCTGGAAGGTCTCTTCCATCTCTGTCAGCAGTATCATCCATTATTTCCTCAAGATCATCTCTTGGTAATCCTTCTGGTGGTTTACTTCTCAAATACTTCATTATTCTCCGGACAGCATCAAAAACTAAACAAATTCCACCGACAGTAAGGACGCAAATAGCAAAACTAAGAGCTGTTGTTTGGACGGTATATTGCTTCACTATTTCTATTAAAATATTCAAACATAAATATGTCAGTGCGATCGGTCAACTTTTCTTTGCTGACACCAAATTAAATTATTAAAGCCACAAATGCTGAATTATCTACTAACCTTCTACACTTTGAGTAGTTAATGTGTACATAGTATTGGGTCCTGTGGGTGCTGTTAGAAGATATTGGCCCTTATTTGTAATCACAATTCTTCCTATAGCTGTCATTTCTTGGTCCACTGCAAGAACTTTCTCAGTTCCTATCCTTCCGATTAAAGTTGCGAATCCAAACATGTAATCAGAAGTTGCCTTCATCCAAGTAAATTGATCACTGCTTCTGTGTATAGTTGTTGGATATGAGGTTAGCAGATTTTGTGTATTCGGTGCAGTAATGTTATTAATAAACAAAGATGATTCAGATTTTGAATTATTGGTTAGTCTAAATGGATGGAATTCTTCCGCAACATACACTTCACCGTGAAGCTGCAACCTACGATATAGCAGAAAACATAATATTATGTTATGTGTTTTACAGACATTATCATTTAAATTGTTATTATGCAAATATCTTAAATTCATGATTCACTCTCAAACGTTTTGCATGCATTAAGACTAATTTTTCATCGTAGTTTCGTACCTTTGGCCTTTCCAACCAAGTTTGGAATACACATCTTTATTTTCACATATTCTGTAAACAGCTTCAACTCCTTCTGTAAACGCTTTAATAACATGTTTATCTTTGGCAACTTTCCCCTTTACAACTGCGTAGGGTATAGTTTTATTGCTTGTTAATGCTTCTTCCAACTGTTTTCCAGGTGTTAACCAAGGAGCATCCTGCAAATTAAAGAATTTACTTAACTTACAATATTTTACACCAATGAACCCATTTACAAATTAAGCAGTACTTATTACTTATGCAGGCTGATATGGCCCTGTTACTTTTATGCATATACACACGTTTTAAGTAAATGAGTTAAATGCACTTTATAATTCAGTATTACCTTTAAGGTCTTGAGCACGGCTTCTTTTTCATTAAATGTTTTAGATATGCCATACATACTAAATCCAAAAAACCCAGTTAAAATCAGGTCCAATATACTAATTTTTAAATCTTCTGGTATAGATTCGATCCATTCTAAAATTGACATCATTCAAGAATTCCAGTAATTCCAAGTTACGAAACAATAGGATCTGCTTGCTACAGATACCTGTCACCTGCTGCTGGCTAAATAGTACAGCAAATAAATAAAATCAGATAATAAAATTAAGTTTTGCTGTAAAAAGTTAATAAAATTTACATCGGTACATACTATTTTCATAATGAACTTACCTTTGTTTAAACTTTGACGACTAGCTGTCACTGCTAGTATGCTAGTATGGAAAAAGATGAGTAAGTTTCAGTTGCAATTAAACTATAAAAATTACTTTTCGTCTCTTCATTTTCTGTCAATCACAATAAACCGAAAGTTGAAAGTGGAACTTCATTCATAAACACCCACATGATTACACAAGAGTGAAGCAAGTGTTAGTCGAATGCGATGCATTTGTAGATAAGTAAGGTGCATACTAAAATACCCTGTTCTGCCATTTACACTCAAAAATATACCCACAAACTAACATGAAATTGAAAGTAATTTTACTGCTGTCTGCTGTTAATTGCAAACTTTTGAAACTATGAATTTTTAGCTATCTTGCACCTCGTCCAAAGTACAAATACTATTAAATTCAGAACTACGTACAAATACACAGAATGTATATCGAGAACTAAGTAAAGGAACGTTATAAGTAAGGTACCTTACTTACTGTATACATAATAGAGTATAAAGTATAAATACTCTATTGGTAAAGATGAGACGAAATAATTTTTCTGATATTCATGAACTGTGCAATGTACATTATGTACCTGTATACTACGCAGTACAGTACAGCTCTATCTCAAAATCAACACTGTGTCGTCAATTAAACATGTAAGTTTATTGACCGTGTAACGGACATTTCATTAACAAATCAGTTTAGGGTAATATATTAATAGAATAAAGATCTCTAGGACAAAATAATTTACAACTTACTATACTACCCATATTAGTCGTATTTTTTGTGACTCGAGGAATTTAACATGTACCTATACATTTACTGTATAGTTAATTAGCTAGAGTTAAGTCGTTTATATTGAAGTAAGTTCTAAAACCATTAAATTTGGCTACAACGATTCCAAGGGAATTGATAGTTTCCAATGTAATTTTCCATAATCTGGGGACCGCAAGCATGAAAATGGACAGGCCTTTTGTCAGAATCAAGTGCGGCCACAAAATAAAAATTTTCACATCTGTAGACTTGGTATGAACCACGATTGGTTTTTTTCAGTGTGTAAATCAAGAAGTTAGAGTCACTCCAGTACAGTTTGTCCTTTTTGTTGTTTTTAAACTGTATGTGTATACAGTTAGAAATATTAGGATCATTTCCCTTTTTTTATGATTATGACTAATTGCAATAGCTATAATATGATAGGTGTATATAATATGTATGTATCCATATGTATCGACATAAAATTGTGTATGCATATGCATGTACCAATTTTGACGTGTCACTGAATGAGTCAATAATGTCTGCAGGAGATGCTATAATGACAGAATTGATTCCTTTAGATGTAATTGACTTTTGGTTAGGTTTACTCCCTCGCTCATACATATCTAGTTCATCTCTTGAATGCAGCCAAGTAACCCATTCATCTGTATTCCAATTGCAGTATGTACGCTCCTCCGTGTCTTTACAGAAAAATCAACAGAAAATGTAAAAAGTAAATTATGATGGAAGTCACTAATTTGAGTGTTAAGTTTTTGTAACACTTTCATTTCTAACAACTGTAACAACTACTTAAATTACCTGGATCTAACACATGGGCAATTTTAAAGGTACCCCAAGTAGATGCTTCTATAGGCTTGACAGTTAATACTGTTAATAGTATGACAAATAGAAACGCGAATTTATAATATTGATGACTCATTTCCACACGATGGCAATGATGACATACACTAAAATATTATTTTGTCAATCCACTATAATAATTTATTGTGACCTATGCCTATGTAAACCTATGTAAAGTCTTATATATCTTGCCTTCAATAGCTTATAGCTTTGAATCCCATAATATAATTTTTGAATTTTATTTTGCAAATTCAACATTTTTTCATTTGAAGTATGGGATATCGCGTGGACAACGATTTGACGCATAAAGATACGACCGATACGACACAAGTGCTGTATTTTTCTCGTAATTTTTGATGCTTCGCTTCAGCTTCAGTTTAATAGCCCTATGTGATTCTGTGCATGGACGATTTAACCAAAAGCTACATTTTTATATCAAATTCTCATGCAGAAAATGTAGAACCTTTTCATTCGCTGTTTATTGACTGAAAATAATATCTGTATTTCCGAATACATCTATCAATGGATTTCTCATTTCCGTTTGATGCGGATGAATCTATTGGTTTATTTTGGATTTGTACTAATGCTTTACGAGCTTATAGCGCTTATAAAAGTTACTTATATGCAACTGAGATTGTAAATCGAATGAGAGTAAGATAATTTCCTGCTTCCAAAAACATTTTGAAATGAAAATTGACATAAACTGTATGTACCTACATATAATCGATGTGTTTTGTTTCACAAGAATAAATTGTAATAATAATGTTTTTCACAGAATGCCCCAATATTGGACTCATATTACAGTGAGTCAATTAAACATGGATCAGCTTCTCCACAAGTGTCGATTCCATATGCAATAATGACAGGGAAAGTGGAACATTCTGATAATTCACTGAGAAGTAATGATGGTCGAACAGAAGGGGTTGTCCGCTGTATCCGACAAGATTTAGAATGCCTCTTGAGTATACTCAATCGATTTTCACCGTAATATTATTAATAATATTTTACATCTCTTCAACACTTACAATTACTACTATACTAAATAGAAGTGTTAAGTTGACGTTTCTAATATCTACAATGAATGAGGGGGGGGGGGTTATCACTTTAATCAATCAATCGAATAAAATAGTCGATCCTATATAATATACAAATAGTTAGCAGTTGAGACCATTTTAACAATTTTAGGTCAATATTTAAGGTGGAACAAATAAAGATTTGTGATTCCATATATTTAGTTTGTATGTACCTCTTAGTCTTAATCCTTAGGTACAATTTGTTACAGTTAAATGATAAATCACGTCAGATTTGGTTAGTTCCTTTTTTGCAGATCAATGTATGATGAATAGCTAATATAAAACGAATGTTCACCTTAGGTCTTTTTCCATCAATGTTGACCACAAGGACGAAGCAGTTCCCTTTGTATTATACAACGAAAAAAATCTCACATCATTTCATGTAAATCCCGTTCAGTCAGATTCTATTGGAAGAATGGAACGCAACCTCAAAGTGGTGTCACGAAATGTGGCTCCTGTAGAGGGATCGATGCTAAATTGGTTAGCACAACTTATTCCTGGCTTCAAACTTTTCTTAAGTGATGTCTTTGCAGAGAAAATGCTTCCAGTCAACATGGGCTTAACAGTTATGGGAAAAGCCATAGTGAATAGTCAGAATAGACAAATATATGTATCAGATCCTGAAAATTATTCTGCTCCATACATTATCACCACGCTTTCACCACTAGGTAATGTCTTCGTTAGTTATTTACTTAAGAAAAATCAATGCATTGTATATTTTTTATACATATTTTTAGAAGTATTTGAATGCATATGATAATATAGAAGTATCTAATTGGATGCAATATTTATTCTACCTACAGAAATTATGAAAAGTACCGCACGAGAAGCAGCGAAGAGATTAGGATTTTCCTTATATTTTACTATCTTCACAGCAACTTTAGCTGGAGTATTGGCTGTGGACGTATACTACAAACACAGGAGGCACATAGACACAAAGTTCTTCCAGAATACCTTTATGAACTTATATTTCTTGTTTTGTACATTTGGAGCTCCAATGCTCATACCCTTATATCTTAAGTATGTATCGTAGTAGAAATAATAAAACGTACATACGTAAGTTCAGTATGATGAGAATGTTTTTGTCACAGTAATTTAATAACCGTGATGTTGTCACATTGTTTGAAAATATAAGTATGAATTTTATATATACAATTTTTTAAATGCATAAATCAGAGCTGAGAACAGTATTAGTACAGTTTAAGTAGCTTCTTTAAGATTAGTATTCTGCTGCAAATTATCTAGCGAAAATATGTCATATTTTATATATCATGGTTAGCACTTTGTGCATATTCGAACAGTAATTTTGTAATGGTGATGAAAGTTTTGGGTAAAATTGAGTAGATTTGTTGAGTGTGATATACAAAGAGTCAGTATAATTAGTAATAGTAGTCTTCGTCATCGGATGGTTTGGAACGACGATTAGATCTCCAAATCCTGTAAGCCATAGCTCCTCCAACACAGATCGCCACAACGCCCGAAACGCAGCACACAGCGAACATGATATCTCGCAGAGATCGGTGGCTGTCAAGTACCTCTGCAAAGTTATAAAAAAGAGACAAAATTCATTACAAACACAACCTTCAATATACACAATGGCAATACTACTATAATTAACTGGATATCAATTACAAAATGAATAAACTTGCGGAAATGTGTTGAAAAATCTAAACTAAATAAACGTTGGTATATGTATGAAACGTTTGTATTATTGGAGCATACCATTAATACTTCCAGTATGAGCAACAAAAGGTTCTCCCATGGCAGGAAGGGTTAATTCCACTCTTCCCATTCCATCCACGACGAGTTTTCCACTCAATGTCACCATCGTGTAGTTTCTGATCATTTTCTCCGTCTTCTCAGTAGCAGCAATTATTCTCTCACCCTCCTTGGTGCCCAGTGTCTCACCTGTAGGATCATATCTGTGTTGAATGATACTTGACAATTTTGACAGCGCATTTTCTGGGAGGGGTCGTTGGATATTGTGAATGATCCACGGTGCACCTTCTCCTTCTTTAAGAAAAGGTTCAATAATTCCGAAAGGAAGAGATTTGTGGTCTTCCTGTACTATTATAGTCTCATTTGACCTAGCAAAATTAAAACAAAAAACAATTTTTATGTAACTGGGTAATGGTATATAAGATTTATTGTGACACTGACAATATCTGTTAAGAAGAAATCTTTTATTTAAAAGAAACTTACCAATTGCCTTCTCGATGTCGGATCTTGTCGTGTTGTTTAATACTAAAATGGCGATAAACGCCACGAGATCCATCGGAACCGTCAACAGATCTCTCAGTTGCCATAATTCGACCATGAACCAATGCATACGGAATGGTCGTTTTTCCTGTTTTGTCAAATAGGCTATGCATTTCGATAGCGTTGTTAAATATAGGTGCTCTCTACATAACATACATACAATTGCGTTAGTTTTAAAAGTCATGCGTGGGTCCTGGATAAACAGCGTATTTACATGATAAAATTCGTTTTAGAAACTTACCTCCAGCTTATCGACCACCCTTTTCTTCTCCATGTAATCACGAAATGACATCACTCCGACCACTCCATTCAGCACGAAGAACGCACCCATCGCCAACACATCATTCATTCCCTCCATTGCGGACAATTTTGATCAGTAAATTATTCGAAACTACTTTTGGACACGCGGATGTGATACACTACTAACTGAAATTATACGAAAACTGAAATGGTCTCAACATCAAAGATTATAGTTCTAAATCAAAAATGTTATTTGTCGATTTATTTTTCTTGACATTGCGGGATTGCTCGTTGTCAACCGCTAAAATACCTATGGAAACCCTGAGGTAATAAGCTGCAAATATTTTTAATTCTGAAATTGCTGGAAACCATGTCGTCAGAAGTTTCATTTGCAATTTGTATAATATAAAAATGCTCGTATTACAAGTAATTGCTATGAAAAAGCTGACTGGAAATTGGTACAGAATGAATTTCTAAGGATCTGCTAGAAACTGGCGAATTTTACAGACAGTGGATTTTGTAGAAAATGAAAATTCCGGAAATCAGTGCATGGCATGAGTTATTCTCTGAATTTATTAATGACAATGAGAGATCATACTTCAATTTGAATATTAATATCAGTGTAAATTCATGTTACTGCATTAACAGCATACAGAATGAATCATAATGTACCACTTTTTTAAGCTAATGAATTGTATAGGTACAATACAATGAACTTACAAGCTCACATTACGGACTTAAAAATAAATCATTTTTTTAGCATTTTTAAATCATATAAAATTATGTACTAAACTGTAAGTAAGAAGTGATACTGTGAGTGCCAATGTGGAATCAAGATTTGTTTGCGATAGTTATTCATTAATTAACGAAAATTGTTCTTGTATGTATAGAATAAACTTTCTAAATAGACTCATTGCTCCAATTCCTCCCAAAACAGTACATATTAGAAATCCCATCGAGATGAAATTCTTTGTTGTCTCTGTATTTCTATTGAGGCCTACAAAATCAAATTCATATAGGTAATGAGAGAATTTATGTATTCACATTTGTTCATACTACACGAAATATCTCTCACATAGTGTACTTAGTTCAGGACTTACTTTCTGGAGGATTTCGGGACGCAATCACATCAGGATAATATGGGAAACCAGCAGTAGGTCTTCCAAACTGAATGTATCCAGTGCTGTTAATCCACACAGACCCCATGATTGTAATTGGTTCTCCAATCACCAACATATGAACCGTAGTAGTGACTCTTTTAAGTTGTCCTAAATTAAATCACATTAAATATATCCATGAAATAAGTTCTTCAAAAACAGATTCTATCTGTAGTGTAGTAAAGGATTTGTCAAAAATCAATCGGTTTACGGGAAGAATATCCTGTAGCATGAAAAGTAGAGAAGCGTTCTATATCACATCTTGTTTTAGTCATCACACTTTCAAACTCCGCTGTAGGGATTATTTCATCGACAAGCCAACTATAACCATCTTGTTCGGTTAGCCCAAATTGTACAGTTTCTAAATTATTTACATAGTGAAATTTTTCCTCTTTTCTGAAATAAAAACGTTTACAAAAATATCAACATATACAAAATAGGTAATTGATCAAGCAATTTTTTAAAGTAGAATTGATCTGTTTTCAAAAGTACTAATCAATTACACTGATCCATCAGGATTACCAATATCGTACACTTCGTCCACTGTATACTGTCTGATCACACCTTCTCTCATGCTCAAATCATAAATCTTCAAGTTCTTCTCACGAATACATCCTCGGATGAATGCACATGGAATTTTCTTTGAATCACTATCCAGTAAGGCATTTTTAAGATCTTCGTATCGTCGGAATATTGGCAAAGACTGTCATGTAATACATTATGATTTTATTCGTTCGGCAATTCAATTTAGTATAACAGTGAAAGTAGATCTTACTTTATAGGAATAATATTTCTACAAATATCCAGTGAAAATGTTAATATTTTACCGATACGGCAGCATCGTGAGACTTGGAAATACACGACCACAAATATACAATCGCAAATACAACTATAGATGCGACAATAAAAAGAAGCTCCCATTTACAACTGATTTCTTCCATAATTTATGCATGCAAATTAATTTGTAACATCTGTTTAGAAATACTACGAATTGATTTCTGTAAAGACATTACGCATAATGTCGTTGAAAATTGTTATTGTGTTTATTACTGTGTCCATGAAGCAAACCTTGAATAAAAGGTCAGTAGTAACAATTTCGACTTATTGACTGTGCGCTTTGCAACAAGCTTTTTATAATTTCTATAACAATATCCCCAATCCCTAAAAAATAATTTCATGCTGTAAATAACCGTGATAATATACCGACTTATCGAACTTGTAAAGAAGTGTCAATGATTTTGAAAAGGTATAAAAAGCTAGAATTTTTTGTTGATGCTATTAGTATTGTGTATTGGACATTACACAACTAAAGGGCTCACAAATGTCAGATATCTAATCATTTATCTTGAATCTGCCGTTAGGTCTGTATTCTTCTCCAGCTCCCACTATCGTAATTGAATTATTTATCGACAGTATGGAATTCATCAGCCTCATTTTTTACTTTAACTTTTTTCTCAACTTTTTGCTTGTTTTTATTTCACCGCTATATGTAGCAGTTTTAGTGGTTATTGGAATCGTTATAGCTGTAGGTGATGTGGCTGGAATCATTGTGGGCAAAGTTGTTGGAATCAAGTATTAAGCTGTTACAGAAAATTTTCCGGTTTTGTACATACTAGCGGAAGTCGTATTTAAAAATATTCATGAAAAGTCGGTAACATAGTTATATAATTTTTGCATGTGATAAAGTAAGCTCTATGTAAACTGCAGTTTTGTGATGTCCTTCAGTTGATTTTCATTCAATTGTGAGACGCAGTTGTAGCATCGATTTTCGATTTTTTCTTCTATTTGTGCTTCCTTTTTGTAGGTGCATTTGCCGGTAGTGGAGATGTTGCAATGGAAGAAACAGTAGTTGGGAATAAATTAATCATGTCAACAATACTTGAAATAGCAGTTGTTGTGGCTATTGTTTTTTCCTCAGTTATATTCTGAGACACCTGAGATACCGTACTATCGTTTGTCTTTGCCTTCTTTCTCTTTTTGTGTTTTGTCTTCGTAGACACTTCTATACGTGAAGTAGTTGGCATTAGCGTTGTCGTTGTCAAATCATTTGTGGGTAATGTTGAAGTTTCTTCGAAATCATCTTCTGTTTCATTCTCTTCACTGTTCCCTTCATTATTCCCTTCATTATTCCCTTCTTTATTCCCTTCTTTATTCCCTACACTATTCCCTTCATTATTCCCTACACTATTCCCTTCATTATTCCCTTCACTATTTCCTACACTATTCCCTTCACTTTTCCCTACACTAGCCTTAGAAGGGATTTGAATTCTACTCATCTTTTTGCCCATTCTTGTTCCATCACTGAGTTGCGTGTCTTCTTCATCGTCCTCCTTCAATAATTTTTCGATAGCAGCGTCATCAACATCGATATCATTGGTCACTATGTCCTTTATTGTGTCAAAATCTTCGATGTTATTGTCTGTTATAACTGTTTTCTTCTTTGAATGATGCTTCTTCTTGTTACGTTCCAAAAGTCGGCCACTAACTTTTTCCCTGTCATTTATTGCTGCATTTTTTTCCAGTGCATCAAGACTTGACTGTCGTAAAGATGTTACATTGAAGACGTCTTTCTCCGTTCTTGATCCCATTCCAAATGCATCATAATCTGACCCTGGGGTTGTTGGTCCTACTTGTTCTACAGATATGGAATCGGATTCCGATGATGAAGGTCTTCCTTCGCAAACTCCTTTATTATGAATCTTCAAGCCCCCTTGCCATAACAAATCAAATTCAAGAATTAAAAATTATCTAATATTTATATTATATTTAAGTATTTATTCCAGCAAGAAAATTACCTGAGTAGCATTTATTAGCACAATCGAAATGACAAACAGTGGTAAAAGTTACTGCAAGCATGGTGACATCAGGAATGTAACAACACACGATATCTTCGAGATTCTGATCTCTTTTATTACATCTTAAAGGACACTGCAAATAATGAATCAGAGATGCAGAAATATGAACTATGATCTTATAAAAATACATACTGGATAAAAAAATAATGTTTGTATAGCAAGTGAATTACTTACATTAGGATCACAACTCCAGTATTTTTGAGCTTCCAAGTAATTGATACATTCTATTAACATGGCCAATATTCCAACGATTGAAACTTTCATGGTGTCTGAATTAATATTAGTCTTAGTCCTTACGAAGTTCTAGTGCAGATTTCGTGTGTAAAATTTCAAGGTTAAAATCTCGGTTTGTCATGAAAACTTTTAGAATATTTTAATATGAAGACGCTATAATATCATCCTATGAATTCATTCATTATCTTGATAATTAAATGTACAAGAACTCCTAATCTAATGTTTATAAAATGCAAAAATGCCTAAAGAATTAAATTAGATTGTCTTCTTGCACTACGACATTTTCACACATTTCGTTCTATCATACATGCTTTTGAATTTACATCAATTTTGTTGTCAGACAGTTATTAATACAGCCAACCTTAAATGCGTCTCATTGAAATGTCAATATTATTACAAGGTATGCTTTATTTTGTTAAATACCTCTACTGATATTTGATAAATGCCAATTAACAGTATCACTTACAACTAAGAAATGTGTATAATGTATAAGATTATTATTAAGTCTTGTTACGTATTTTAAAATGGCAGCGTATTAAAAAATTAATATTATATAATATGTTTACACATAATTGACAATAAGTTTAGTATAGACGTATGATTAGTTAGTTAGTATGGATGTTATGTCACTGGTAAAGTGTAAAGCAATTTTTCCATTCTACCAGCTTCCAAAGCCAATGCACTTGTAAATTCAAATAACAAATGCTCCACTGCAACTTGAGATTCATCGTTTTCAGGAATGGAATAGTTTGTTAAGGCAGATGAAAGGTCACCTAATGACAAATTATAATATTCATTCCAAGAATTTGTAAAACTAGTCAAATATGATTTCACTTTCCTTGTATATATAGTACAGAAATGAAACGACTAAAACATCGACATACATGCATTTCATTAATTACTTCCTTGTTCTTAAAAGACACTTGAAATCGTATTTGAATCATGGTGTATTGATATAATATAAATATTGTGCATTTCTAGACATTGTTTTTTATCAAGGTTATTTTGACCAAATACTCTTACAATTAGTTACAGTATACTGTACCTCTGCTATTGCCACTACAGTATTTACATACATTGCAATCGGAGTCTCTGTCTCCCTCACTCCCTGCAGACTGTGTTGACGCTTCTCTTGTAGTAGAGACATCCAATGGACGGTCGTCACTCATGTCTTTGATGTTCTCATCGTCTGTACATATTAAAAAAACATTCCACCAGCAAATTAGACTATAGGTAGATTGTTTACACAATAGGATTTTACTAACCTTGTGTATATATATAAATGTAACAGTAAGTAATGTAGTAATTAATTGCCTTCATCTCGGCCTTCAGGATTTTGGTTGGTATATTCAGATTCCTCATCAGCTATCTCTTGTAACATCTTCCTTCTCTGCTCCTTTTCTTGTCTTTTTCGCTCTTCAGTTTCCTTTCGTAACATTTCCTCTTTCTCATATGCCTGCTTTTGTCTCAACCGCTTAGCTTCCTCCTTTAAGTTTAACAAAAAAATTCTTGACAGTTATAATACGTAAATCCATCGGATATGATTTACACATGTATATAAGCGTATAATTACTTATTTTAGCAAAGTTGAGTATTTTATAATTGATTTTACTTTTTCTTTTCGTTTCCTATTCTCTTCTTCAACTTCCTTTTGTGCTTTCTCTCGATCCATTTGTATTTTCTTTTGCAGTTTCTTTTCTTCTTCGATCTCTTTCTCCCTTCTTTGTTTTTCCAATTGCCTCTTTTCATCAATTTGTTTATCTAAAGTTAATCTAAAATCCGCTCTAAGAGCTGCGCTTCCAGGCCTTTCGTCGGAACCCTTTTGGAATAAATTGGATTAAGTTTATTAGCATTTCATTACAAATTATAGGAAGCCAAATTAACATGTTCCAAAGTTAAATCGTTTATAGTGGTTCAAATAACAACCTGAGAAACATGCGGCCTATATTCACCTAATTTCTGCAGATTTGAATGAGAATCCTCTTTTGAAATGGAGTTGTAATCGTAATGTTCAGGCCAGTTTTTGTTGGCCTTGTCATTATCGTCTGTTCTGCTACTAAGTTTCATCTCAGGGTCACCGTTTTCCAAATAGAGTGGTATTTTTGGAGACTCTTCGTTTCTCTCCATTACATTAGGGAAAATAACATCAGGGGCTCTTGGATTTTCATTACGAATATTTTGTACAGGAACCATATTATGTTGTACTGAGTCAGGAAGATAAAATTGCTGCTGATTTTGTATCGGAGCAAATTGTTGGTAATAAATTCCTGTGTTGACATCTTTTAAGATGGGAAATGGTGGAGTTTGATTTCGCTGCAAGTATTGCTGTTGAATCTGATTCTGATTAGATTGCATCCCTACTCCGAATGGTATCAAATTTGGGGGAAGTCCAGGATTTTGTCCTTGCATTGATACCATGTGCTGCTGTTGGGGGTTGATATGTCCGATTCCAGCAGGCATTACGAAATTGAGACTTTGTTTTTCGTCAGGAGCTATAAAGTTGGTGTTAATATTATTTGAATAGTTTTGATCACTACCAGCGTTATAATTTCCATGCAGACGATTTTCATTGCTGTCTGGCAGCCATGGAAGGTTTACAGAGTTGCTCGATTGTTCAGGAAGAAATGTTTCAGGGGTTTTCTCAAACGGGACTGGGAACAAATTAACAATAGGTGTATATTGTTAAGACATTTCCGATATTTTGTTTTCAAGATTATGTATACAGATAGATTATTCCTAGAAGTGATATTTGCAATATTTATTGCAATAAATACTTATTAAATTGTTAAAAATTACTATTTCTCAATTTTTCCATTTCTTTTTCTTGTATTCGTTTTTTTGCTTGGATTTGTTTATCCAATTCTCGACGATAAGCGTTTTGATCTTCTCGTTTGGTTCGTGGTCCTTTAGTACTAAAAGAAAATGGCCAATGACCATTTGCATCACCTGAATCATTTCGTGAATCTTTTACCTGTGGTCTCGTGTATGACGCTAAAGGTTCTTCAGTTCTATCACCAGGTTGTTTATTCGATACCATGTTCACTGGAGTTTGATTCCCGTTTCTGTGTAAGAATGTACACAGTTTTGTGAAATACGGTTGCGGAAATTGTGTTGATTATTTTGGATTTGGATATTAATGTAACATTTAGCATTTATAAATACCTTAGATTATCCTGTGTATGCATTTCCGTCATAACGTTGAATTGTTGCATTGCATTCCTATCTGCAAAATATTTTTTCATAGCTTCAAGGTTGCTGATTGAACTCTCAGGATTGGAATTAGAGATGCTTCCTTCACTTCTATGATTAGATCTGCATGAATCCCATAAAGATTTAGCATGGGAATCAACTGTTGTTGCAGATGCATATGATTTTGCAGAAGGCACCCCACTGTCGGAATTGCTAACATTTACTCCTCTGAGTCGTCCTGAATCACTTTGCCCTGGTAAATAGGACATTGTCTGCAAAGCTATTTATTGGATGTGATTCGTAATATTTTTATGCTTTGATTCTAGATTGTTTTAATGCACTTCCTTTGAATAAACTTTCTTGTAGTAGTTCACAATTAATTCTTGGTAGATTCTGATTAAAATAAAGCACTATAAAGCATAGCATAGGATGCTGTTTTGGATTATGTATTTTTGAGTTAGCAAGCCCGATAGCATGATAGTCTTTTAGAAGAACAATGAATTCCATGTACTGCCATAACATAATATTATTAGCATTGTTATGAATAGAAGAATAAAAGTTCCATATTATTATGCTGTCCTTGGAAACAGTGAAATTGATCAGTCTCACTTGATTTTTATAACCATTTTATCGATATAGACACTGATATGTAATGATATGTAATGCACTAAGCCGGACTAAGCTACTGTATGAATCTCTGTTTGAGTGATGAAAGGGTGAAAGTACACTCAGTATCCAATATTTGATATTCTCTGAAAATATTTCAAATGAATTCAATCTCAGTTTTTAACTAACGA
>JAQFYB010004682.1:0-15676 GCA_034694085.1 Pogonognathellus longicornis
GCTCAAAACGACAGTACGGTTGAGCAGAAATACAGTCAGTTATGACTATAACTACTGTTGCCATTTGTTAGAGTGTACCACATTACATAACCTGTCTAGTTCACTTTGTTAGGAGACATGCGAAAACCACGTTACCAAAAATTCATATTTTTTGATATTCTTTCCCCCTTGTATACCCAACCTGTGGTTATTTTGCTGCTTCCTTCCTCGTGACCACTTTATTATAAGTGTTACCTTTCAGATCAATCGCAAAATGTTTTTTTGCCAGTTCTTTAAGGCTGGCTAAACCTTTTGTTAATACAATGAAAATTCTACTCCCACCATCGGACTGATATTGGGTGGAATACTCATTCCACGGCAACCCAAAAAATCTCAAAAATAAATTAAACTTTCAATGAGGACAATCTCGATGGATTTTTATGAAAAATTGCCTGGCAGTAATTTTAATAATGGATTGAAAAGAGTGTTTTGGAAGAAAATGGCGCGATAATCGATTATCATTTATGTATAAAATGGAGAGATTGAAAAATGCCAATTCGGCTTCAAGGTGTTCCAGCCACCATATATCTGGAAATTGATATTGATAAAAATCATGAAAAATTGTTTCACAGTTTGGTAGGTTCGTGTCCGAAACTTAAAATCTGTAATTCAAAAAATGGACTTCAAGGCGCACTAAAACTTTGCATACTAATTGATTTCGTAAGATATAAGCGTATAAGATATTACACGAGCTCGTACAAAGTAGTTAATTTTACTAGTCGACAAATTAATACCCCATTCTCTTTGTGGTCATTCGACCAACCTACCCCTCCCTCCTGCTCTAAAAACACTAACGTGGTATTTGTAAGTTCCCGTATTCCGTCTACCTAACGTTGCGTGGTTTTACATACAACATAGCGAGAATATCTACGCAGGTAATAATGCTCACTGTACCTATATAATTTTTTTTATTTTACAAGAAATATTTTGTGATACATATCTATGTAACAGGTAGGTAGAAGGTAGGCACTCAATAAAGAAGAAAGCAGGCATGGTGCATAACCTGCGAGACAAATACATGTAAGGTAATATTTAATATACCTTCTCTTACATCTTATGTAATCTCCAGGTAGTGGCCGCTATGGAGTACCTACCTTAATTATAGTTTATCGGACAGGGATGAATTAGTATTACTATATAGATAGACGAGGATTTTCGGTAGAAGTAGCAGATCATCATGGAGTCAGGGGGTTTTCAAGAATACAATACTTTTGCTGGACAATTTAAGTTGTATTTCAGCAGGTAGATTCATTTATATATTTTTCGACCTTTTGCATTCATTTACTGTTTCAAATACATTTTTTGTGCTTCACATTGAAACAATTGTACCTATTACAATAATTTGTGTATTTCTGTTTAACATAGAGTTGCTAAATGGGCATGGTTGCTTGTACCACTGGCATTTTTTGGAGCACTTCTTCTGGGTTTCATAGGTAAAGAAAATATTAACAAAATTATTTTATGCAATTTTTAATATTATGTGTATGCTAAAAACCTTAAATTAAATAAGGTTTCTAAATAATTTTTTACATAGTTTAATATAGATTTCGTTAATTACTTGCACCAATATTTCTCCAGGAGTTATTGTGTATAAAAAAACAATTTTTTATTTAGTTATTGGTGGTCGCAAATCGGAATCTCCGGAACTTGAAATCCCGGCACCCGAAAATGGTGTAACAAAGAAACCGCTTCTTTTTCTTGGTGCAGGACCAGAAGATTTTTCAGATGAAAATTCTAAAGATGCAGATAAATGGGAAAATCCAACGGGCAACGGAACTTCTCCAGGGGACGCTTCTAATTTGAATAACGGAACTTTTCTATTCCGACCTTTGAACGAGCCAGATATATTGCATTTATATACAACTTTATACTTGGGTCTAGAGGAAATTCAAAAAGTGTATTTGAGAAAATTAGAAGTGCGGAAAATCATTATTGACGCTGCAATGTTGTCAGATCATGTAAGAGACGCTCCGAACTTAGAAACGGTAATTTTGGAAGCTGTAGGGATATCTGGGGACTTTTCCAGAGTGTTTGTGCCAAAAATGAAAGATTTCACTGTAAATCAACTGGGAAACAGTCGAAGAGAAAATTTCCGGACTTTAGAAGCACTTCAAAGTATCTTATTTTTTGATTTGGAGCAAGGCAAGAGTTTAAACCTGCAACAAGATTTGCTAAATATAAAAGTCAATGTAAAAATCAGTGTTGCGGGAACAACCATGTTGGAGGTCAATAGGGGAAATGGTTTAGTTAATCTAAACGTTAAATTTTGTGAAGCCATCTTAAACAATATGAAGCCAGGAGGAGAACCCGTCACAACTTTGACTTTGACTGAGTGCACGATTACAAATCCACAAATTTTGCCCTTGAGTACATTAAACCACATTAATTTGATCAATGCCGTGCCTGACGAAGAAAATTTGTCGGAAATAATTCGTGGAGCAACTCAATTAGAATCGTTCAATGCTCTTAGCGTTAATCCAGAACACTCTGCAATCAATCTTACGGATTTCTCAGAAACAGTTCGCACAGTTTCCATTAGCAAATTAACGATTCATCCCTTGCCTGAAAATTACGTTTCCCCAATCACAAATTTAACACTGGAACAAGTTACTGTTACAGATATCCTTAGCAATTTTAACAAAAACTTCGCAAACTTAAATAAAGTGGCTGTGCTCAATTCTACTTCTGTTGACGACGGATACAAAATTCTGGAAGAAATTCTCAAAACGCCAGCAACGTGGATTTTAATGCTGGAGTTTTCAAGAAATCCTACTTATACAAGTATCGAAACATTCTTAACGAGTGCAGGAATTCCAAAACAAGAAAGAAACTTCTTAATTGAAAAGAATGTAACCAGTGGTATTTACACTGGTATCAGTATTTCAGACTTCTTTAAACATTTTAATCGTTACAATTTACTCAAATTCAATGATATCGAAACATACCAAGATTATAGCATTTGGGATGCTGTGTACGATTAAAAGGTTTCATGAAAGTATTGTGTCCAAATATAAAAACTAATCTTTGCAGGTTTTTGTTGTAACAATATCATAGATTTAATTTTCACATAACTTAGCAACTTATACAGTTTTACTCGATTAATTTATTACAAATTCAAACTATAATGTCGACGTTGAAACTATTCATTGCTTTATAATGTTGAAGTAAATATATTGTAAAAGTTTTTAGCATTAAAGTTGCTGTCATATTATATAAATTATTTTACCGCACCAGCAAATTAACATTATATAAACACTACTTACGATAAAATGCATTGCAATTATATAAATAACATTTCTTGCCTCTTTTTGGTACACAATAATCTTTGGTTAAAATTTGGTCTAATTTGTTTGTCCATACAATTATTTAAGAATTATATATTTTCAGTCAGATGGTTGAAAGTTTGAAGGAAGGATTGTTGGAATATTCAAACTTGTTTGGTTCCATGCAATTCCTTCCCATAATTCTGTTTTGTACAAATTCATGACATTCATGAGTACATATAGAAAGTCTTAGGAAATACAAAGGTTTTGAAAAGGTTTTGAGACATATATCCTATATTTTGTACCCAGTATACGGGTAACTTATGTGTCAATCTCTAATAGTATTTTACAGGTCGGAAGCCTGGATTATAAATAGGGGAGGGGACATATTTTCATTTAGTTCTGGAGAGGACAAAATCTTAATATGAGTTACAAATTAGTCTTTTTAGTCTTTTACTTAGTCTTTAGTAGCGAAAAAAAGGGATGACAAATTATGTGAAAACCCAGAGAATATAGGAGAAGAAACCAAAAACAAGCTTTTTAGTTCTAATTACTGTCAAAAACGTCCTTTTCTATATACTCTTTTGTTAAAACCAAAGTAAAATATAGATTAAATCACATTTAGCTAAAAAAATATGATTTTTTCTTACAATTTATTGGGGGGTACAAGTGCACCCCCTGGGCGCAAGCATAGTTTTTAGCTCAAACATACATTATTAAAAATCAGTGAGCAGAATTCTATTCTCTAAATCGATTATCTTACTAAAGGTTCTTGCTGGCGTATCACCACACATTTGGCACTGACAAGACAAATATACTTAAAGTCCACTAAAAATGCTCCCTAAAAAGTTCTAACATTAAGTCCCGTGACACCGCTTCGTATTCGTTAGTATACTGCAACCTTCAAATTTTTAAGAGAATAATTGGATTCACAATACCTAAGAAGTCACGATTGAAATTATTTTGAAACTTTGAATACCCCTAATAATCGATGAACTTTGAATTTTATTCAACGTTTTATTTCCATATTTAACCATCAAAATTGATATATATTGATTTGACTTATTTTTTATAACGCGATAATATACAACAAATTAAATATTTCTGTATTACACTCACTGATCATGATTTCCACTCGCATCGACTTTGCAATTCTTTTTGTAAGGAAGATGGGATTTCTAATTTGTAAACATTTGCTGGGTCTGAAATAGCTCGTTGTAGGCACTGAAGAGCTATCTCACGTAAAGAGAACATTGGCAGGGTAATTGTCACAATGGATCTTGTTGGTTTAATCACTCCTTCCTTAAGTTTTACATATATTGGCTGAAATACATATTACAATTTATTAATTTGTGGAATATTTTTTTCTTTTGTTTAAAATTTTTGCAGTTGGAATACCAAATCATTGAATGCAAGGATTTATTAACCTCTGGACAGTCAAAAACTTCTTTTGAATTAGTGCTGACAACTAATTTTGTGTGGGTTTCTGCGTCACGGAATATCCACGGATGGTTCACAAACGAAGTCACATCGAAATGTTCGTTTGGCTCCAGTGTCTAAATTAAAAGTGATAGAGAAAAAGTTTTGCAGTAAGAATATTAACGAGAATATTTATTTGATTTACTATTTCAATTTAACTAACTTTGTATTTAACCCGAACTCCCTCATAATTAATCCATATCACATCGACCCGTCTGGAAGTCGTATTTAAAAATCGAATGTAGGCATTTCGATGACTGTTTGTAGACCTTAACGTCATATTATTTTGTTTCGTTTGGTGAACTACGTACCTAAAGAAGTCACTAACTAGGTCATTTACTTACGAATTTTCTCATTTAGAGCAATTATAATCATGAGAATGCACTTGAACAATTAATTATCAAAAAATTTTGTTATTTAATTCACTCATTTATTTAATCTATTTAATAATTGAGTTATTATTATTTTATTATTTATTGAGTTGTTAGCAATTTTAACCAGACCACAGACAAAAACCCTAAAAAGTTTGTCGATTTGTTTGCCGCAAATCGCGTATCGGGCATTTTATTGGTCCCGACTTGTAGTTTGTGCAGATTATAATTCTTCTCCATATATTTCTACCCTACCTCTCTAATCTGCTACCGACGCGACGCTGCTATGCTAGTCAGGAACAATATTTTTACCTTTTAATTACATCATGAAATAAATGCTTTATTTGACCCCATTTCATATAAATGAAATCGAAAGACAACAACAATATCCTACCCAACAATCCATAAATCTAAATATAATTATGGTAAAAGTTTGTTAACATGTCAGGCACGTACCCAAGGGGGTGCACAGTGTGCACCTGCACCCCCTAAAATGCTCAAAAATTATGTTATTTTGCCATTAATGTTCAAAAAAATTCGCGCTACGCGCGATTTTGCATTTCAAGTTCATTTTATCCTAATTAATACGCTTTATTATGGACTAAAATATACCTTACTAATATATTCTTGCTCTCCCAATATTTAATTTATGTGTACAACCTTGATGTGTACCCCCCAGCTTACGATCCTGGGTACGCGCCTGTAAGCTGTAACATGTTATAATGTTGACTGCCAAATCAACATAAAGCTAGCAGCCATGCTTGACAAAGAGTGAGAAATAAACACGCAAAGTATGAATGATTAGACACAGGAGCGTAGCTAGGATTAAAATTTGGGGGTTGCCCGATCAAAAAAGTCAAAATTCTTGTCCAGCCAAAAATCAGGAATAAAATCAATTTAATTTTAATTACAGGCTTATATATGCGTCCTATATTAAATATTTTGTCTTAGAACGTTGAAGAAAGAAAATATTTTCACTAATTAATACTTATTATGTAATATATTATGTTGTTTTTCACAAAATGTCAATAATTTCTAGTGTAAGCTCTCAAATTTTGGGGGTTGCTCGGGCAACCCCCCTCCCTACGCGCCTGATTAGACAGATTGCCGATTGTACGCTTTTCTATTACTATGCAATTTTACAGATTACTATGCAATTTGTTAGATCACCCAAAGCGAGCATTTTAAATTGAGCTTAATTTTTTGCGTTATTCGCGATAATGATGATATTTGTCATTATGATGGGAGTCTAACCTCCCTGAAGTCAATTTCTTTCTGGGTACGGCTTTGGACAAAAGACCATGAATAATGGTAGCATAGAGTAAGCTCAAATACTAATTGCTCCGTTGCAAATGCACTGCACAAGTTCATATTAGAGCATAGACTAATAGACTCCATAATGAACAAATCAAATATTATATCTCTTAGGCGGAAACGTATTAAATAGGAAGATATAATCCAAACGTTTGATAATGTTTAAAATTCGAACCATATTTATTAAATGCACTGCTAATGTATTAAACTTTCTCCATAAGCATTTATTTTACTTTTCCTTGAATTTTTAGAACTGTTTTAATGTAAAATTCCGTCGGTCGCTGTAACTTGATTCTCACGTTACCCATGATACTAATATTATGAATGATTTCCGCAACTCTTGAGGTCAAGGTCAAACCGTTTCTCCAAGGATCTTTGCTGTCATTTTACGTAAAGCCAACACTTGAGAACCATTTTTCGTAGCTGTAAAATTATACCACCAGCATCAGAAAATGATTATTCTCTATTTTGTTAATATGTAAAACATTCAATTTATAAAACCTACCGTAATTATCTCCGTTTGCGGCAAACATATCCCAACAACCCATCGGATTTTTCAGTAATTGAATTGTAGCTCGAGGAAACAACATAATAATATTATTCTGCTCTGCAACTTCTAGTATTCCTATTCCTCTGATGAATTCCTCAATTTTGGCTTGCCTATAAAGCGTTGTTACATATAAAAAATATATCCTTTGTGCAAACGGCTGAAAAAGGTTATAATACGGTTTTTGGGTTTATGGCTCGAAATATTCAATTTCAGTTAATTTTACGTGAGGGGCAATTGCCTTCTATCTGTACCACCCCTTCTTATCCAGTCTTAGTTTTACAAACCATTTAAATTAATTTATATACAAGTAGAAATTTACAAGCCTAAGGAACATCCGTGAAGAAACATGTGCAGTCGACAGTTGAAAGTGACATTTTTGCTTTTGCAGTTAGCAGGGACGTAGAATAGCCCTTCAGAGTACAAACCGATGAGACTTGGCATTTTTAAAGGTGTAAACTCGTTTTGGTCAAATGTGTTCAAAGATTGTAATTGGATGTTTGCTGTGTAAAGTTCATTGCAAGTTCAAAATTAGCAAAATTATTTCATTACTGAATACTGAAGTTATATTTAAAAAAAAATCCAGAATAACCCCATTATCCTTCATTTTATTCGTGTTAAAGTTAACCTGCTGGTCTTTGAATGGATGGACCCAACAAAAATGACAAGGTCTCGTAACTTCCTGAGTAACCGCAATTTCCTATGTATCCTGGTGTGGGAGATTGCGGACATGTAGGGTAACTTGAGTTATCCGTGGGCTGTCAATATATCAATCCCCACATTACATGAATATCAGCTCTGTTGTATAGTCGATATAGGTAGGTAAGGTACCAACTACCTCAATTGACATAATTTGCAGTAATAATAGTGCTTTAAAGTAAAATATATTATACTCACATATTCATGTGTTGCACTCATATTGACAAGTTTAATTTTCGTTGGATCAGAAATAAATGTTTGATAAAATTCCTTAGTTCTTGCCCTAACATCTAAATAGTATAAATACATGCAAATTAAATAATAATTAATGGAATATATGTTTAAGCATTCATAATGCCAAGGGGTTGCCCAAAAGGTGACAAGGGCCAAAGGTGAGAGCGAAAATAAACCTTAAGGACAAAACAAAATACCAATATATATATATGAAAAGTTCTTTCAATCTATCAAAGAAATATATCATTCAATTAAGATATAGATGAATTGTCATTTATTAATAAAAAATAATTCTTATTGATGGGCTATAATAATTCATAATTCTCAACATAATTTTAAAGACAATAAAATGGAGACAATAAATTAATAGTTTCAAGATAAACAATATTTTGTGTCACCTTAATTTGACGAAGAAGAAACTATCTCGATGTATTTTATTATTATAAATATATGGTTGGGTTAAAGTATTATAATATTATTTAATAATTCTACCTTGTGTCACAAACTCGTCCTGAGATCCCATCCACAAAAACACCTTTTGGTTTTCAAGATTTGTTAGTGGATCAATGAGTTTATGCGTATCATAACTTTTGGCATCGGAAATACCTTGACTTACAGGAACATCACCATTTTGACATTTTGAGTTATACGCTGCCTGACCTCCGCCGCCGCATCTATAAAATACTTAACAAGCCAATGATGAAGTCATAGGCGTAGACAGAATCTGGTTTCGGGGGTGGGCAGACTCAAAACATGAAGTATTCTCATTTTTGCGTGAAAAACTTGGGCAAAAATGAACATAAAATTCGCGCGTGGAGATTTTGGGATTTTATCTACTTTTTTGTTAAAATAACCTTATTCCGGATATCGGGAGGGGGGGGGGAGTAAATATAGACACCTAATGAAATGGATGGGGGGTCACGGGTGTATCTAGTATTTTGAACTGGGTGGGGCCCAGATTACTGGAAGAGTTGGATGGAAATTTCTACATATTTCGACACCATATTTTACCATCTTCAGCGTCAAAGGTCAAAACAAGAAGAATTATATTTCTTCCGCTGGGGATTTTACAAGAAGCCTCAAAACCGCATTGGTAAGGATATTTGTGAATCTCTTGTTTCGACAATCAACATGCCGCTCGTCTGGGAATAATGAATTTAATGAACAATGTAGGGATAAGAAATCGTCGACAAACAGATTTTTAGGCAACATGAAATTACCAGATGACAGCATTCCGACACCAGTGAAATGTGAGGAGTATGCAACTGTCAACTGCGAAGCCATAGTTCCACCACTTGAGAATCCTGAAACGGTGACAGATCCAGCAATAGCATTTTTCATGTAAGCTGTAGTGGAGACAATGCTTTAATTTTACTCATAATAATAAACACACACGATTGTTTTTTGTTAGTGGAACGATGGTACAGTATTCCACCTGAGTATGAAAAGCTTCAAAAGGTGATGATCTTTATTTTACCCAATTTTAATTCGAGTAAGATAAAATCATACAATTAATCAAATAATATTATATACCTATTCTTTTTTTTAAAAAATACAGAACGTTTCCCCGAGAATATTAGAGTAGCATAAAATATCTTCTTTCAATATTTTAAAGTAAAACAAATAATAAATAAATCAAATTAAAGTTCTTACTTAAAGACAAACTTTTCCCTTCAAGAATATAACACTTGAGAATACAGACTACAAAAAATAATTTGATCTTCATATTTAGACTGATGTTGAGACTTTTTAATGTATGTGAAGATTAATTATGTGAATCAACGGTGTTTGTAAAAAGTTGTTGTATTTATAATACGCAAAACATTCTTCAGTTAAATGTAAAGTAACAACTTTGCTAAATACACATTCTAAACACAAAGAGTAAATAATTTATTCTTTGCCAAACACTTATCAGTTATCACATTATAGACTAGGAATGAAAAACATACCTTTACCTAGCCTTTACCTATGCAAAAGTGTTAAATATTCATCTTCAATTCAATCAGTGTAGTAGCGACAGAAAAAATGAATTGGGAATAATAAACAAGCTACATTCAATCATACTAATTTATTGTGTTAAATATTCAGCGAGTAATAATTTGATGTGTGGTTAGGTTACTATACTTGTACAGTAAAGACACTTATTAACGACAAATATTGTGTTAAAAAATAATTTATGAAGTCATAGAATTTAGACGAAAAAAACTTGTAAATTAGCTCTTTAAATATTTACTATTAATACCTGGAACATCAACCAATATTATGAACTCTGAAAATGTACACTAGGAATCGTGTGTAGCCATTTGACCATTCGGCAATTACTGTCGTCATTTGAGAATTATAATTTATTAAAGGACACGTACCTAGTACACGCAATCATATTCTAGTCATAACGTAAACGCAAGACTATATTATTTATGTGAGTTTATAGGTTTGGCTAAAAAATATATTATTATATGATTTACAAGATATAGCTGTCAATGCTGTGTCATTCAAGCCGTGACGTAGTTGCGGTTTTTGAATGCTTATTTATAAGCGCATAATAAGCGAACAACATCTGCCTGCACGTTAGATATTCCAAGCAAATCCATAATTTTTGCATAGCAGCATGCATGTATTAATCAATAGAATAATATTATGTATGAGTTCCTAAAAAAATTATTTCCGCAAGCACATTACCTTTCATATTATGTTCAATATTCATAAACATTATAACAGTTTGATTGAATTGAATTGAAATTGAAACTATGCAAAAGATTTTTTTGTTCTTTTATGGGAGAATAATCTTTTTTTTTTAAATATTTCTTTTTATGGGGGCCCCTATGACAATCATAGGTTACTTAATTGCTAGTTACGCCACTGTCTACAGTATATGCACGTTAAGTTATATAATGGAGTTTATGTTATAGTTGTTATGGCCTACAAAAATTATACAAACAATCTGGCTAATGTGTACCCGATTTTATTTCAGTCTGTATTGCTTACATTGATATTCTTGATTAACCTTCGCAAATGGTAGCAATCAATTGAATAGTTAAATTCGGTATAAAAACACAATCAAAAATACAATACATATTATTGTAATAATATCAGATTAAAACGTTTTAGCCCCAGTTGTTTTCCAGCTAACAATAAGCTGATAATAGTGTGCATTAAATATGAAAGTATTTAATATGTGTATGAATAAACACCATGATTTAACATTCCAATGTAATACTGTGTTCATGAATACAAAACGGTTTACAAATTTGGTTTTTAATGAGTTATTTCATTTCCTTTCACGGTAATATCATCTGCATCCCATCCATTTCCAAATCCTGTACAGATACGTATCTAATCGAATTATATATTTAAATTATCTGATTAATCCTCAGTGCACTACATTCTATTGTTCTCAACATTTGGGAGTAATTATACGTACCATACCGTTATTTTTATTAGGATAGAATATTTGAACAAATTTAGACATTCTTATAAAATGTACAAAAACACGTTCAAACGAGAGAACGTTGTAGATAATTATCATCTCCTGTGCCAAAAGACTACCTGTGACAATACAGTTTACACAAAACTGGAAAACATTAACAATGATAAATTAAATCATTTAATTTGAACATTCAATTAAACATTGTATTTTTGCTAGACAGTTTATCACTTAAAAATATTATTATTTAAAATATAATTATTTAGTAGTCAATAGCTAAGCAATATAGATGCTATGTAAGTTTAATACAATCCAAATAGTTTTAACATAATGATGACAGCCCGCATGCAACATTCCAAAAAATTAAATGCCTACTTTCAAAAATATTCATGAGATATGTACACTATATAGATACACTATATACAAAATGATTATAAACTTTTGAACACAAAAATTTGTTTACAACAACAATATAAATATCTTCAACAGGGGTCCCTATCCATTGACTACATTTCCAAGTTCCGAACACATTTGGACAGGGATTTTTAAATAAATAAAGATGGAACTGTACGTAGAAACTCTTTTTCCAGCGCTAACTTTTTAACAAAGTATTGGGACTACGGACTGCAAGTAACCAAAGTAATTTTTACAAAAAGTAACATTTTCCACGATTGTTCATCCCCCTTTCCAACAAATACAAGAATACTAACATGAATTATGAATTACCTATTAATTTCTGTACATCCGCTTCTTCAAATACAATAATGCCTTCTACTACTTCGAACTCCACCCCGCTATCTTCAATAATATTAATATTGCTGTTTGGATAACTAATGCTGGGAATAATGTTGATGACTTCGGGATCAGGAAACTGTTTCTCAGGAGGATGTTTATTTAGTATGTGACGTTTCAATCGCATTTTTCCGCGGAATACATTTCCACAAAAAGAACATGTGTACTGGTTGTTAGCATTATCCGAATGTTTCCAACTCATGTGTACTCGAAGATATTTCATATTTTTCAACGTCTTGCCACAAAGGGAGCAATCTTGTGGTCCTTGTAGTAATTCGTCCTCTGCTGGGACTCGTCTTGGTTTTTCCACTTCAGGGTGGCATCGTCGTACGTGGCCCTTCATATATTTCCTCGTTTTGAATCCCGCGCCACACGTTTCACAAAATTCAAACTTGGCTCCTTTTTTGTGACTCAGGTAATGGTCTTGAAGAGAGCTTTTCCTTCTAAAGCTTTTCCCACACGTTTCGCAAACAAAAGGACGTTCGTCAAAATGTATCATCATGTGATTCTTCATTACATTTTTAGCGTGAAAACTCATATCACAGTGTGCGCACTTAAACATTTTGTTATCCGTATGAATTACTTTGTGTTTTTTCAAGGTTTTAATATCCTTAAATTTCATTTGACAAATGTCACATTCATGGGGTCTCACTAAAGTGTGTTTATGTTTCAAGTGTTCTTTCAAATCTGCTTTTCTTTTGAATGCTCTATTACAAATTGGACACGCTGACCTTATTAAAGGCAAAACTAATTCCTTGCGGTGATATGCATTTCGGTGTGTCGTCAAACTCCCCAAAGCCAAGAAATCCTTGTCACAAAATTCACAACGAAGTTTGGGAAAATCCGGGGAATGACGCTTCAGATGCAATTCCAGTGCACTTTCCGTAGCACATTGTTGTAAGCATTTTACACACTTAATATTTGAAGACAGCTCTAATTCTTTTTTGTGTTGCTCTTGAACGTGAGAGTTGTATGTATTTGTGTCTTCAAAAGACATATCACAATAAGAACACAAAATTACTTGTTTTAATGAACATTTCTCCGCCTGGTTTTCACTATCAGTAGCCGTAGGATCCATCGTATCCTGTGTGGATTCTTGCAGTATAGTACTACGTTCCAAATATTCTTTGCAGTTATGAACTTCCAGTAATATTTGTTCTGGAAATGCTTTGCGACAAATGTTGCACACGAAAGGGAGTTTGTGAGTTTGACGATAGTGTTTGTTCAGGCCGTCCATATTCAATAAAAGTTGCGAACATTCCAAACAACTCACATTAATAATATCCGTTGCAACTTCATTCTTTTCGTTAGGTATCAATAGTAGATGCATTTTGCAGCAGTGAGAGTTCAAGTACTTTATTTCAGTGAAAGTACTAGGACATTTTGGACACACGTAAGGTGGTCCGTTGATTATTTCATGATGAAAAGAAAATTTAGGGCTATTGGAGACCTCGCCGCTTTGTAATTTTTCGTAACCTGACTTGTGTAACGTATTTTCGTGAGTGTTTAATTCCTTAAGGTCAGGGAATGAAGCCGTACACTGTAGACACCGAATTTTGACATTTTCACCCAGTTTACATTTTCTTAATTGCAGTTCAGGTTTATGGACACTTAGACCGTGCTCATTTAAAGCTGATTCAGACTTGAATTCGAGAGTACATTTCCGACACGTTTTGACGTCTTTAGTAGCGGCATTGGAGTGTAGTTTTTTACAA
Source organism: Pogonognathellus longicornis (assembly GCA_034694085.1). Lineage (NCBI taxonomy): Eukaryota > Metazoa > Arthropoda > Collembola > Entomobryomorpha > Tomoceridae > Pogonognathellus > Pogonognathellus longicornis. The sequence goes on from JAQFYB010004682.1 coordinate 13,878, forward strand.
TGTATTTGGAAATCCATCAAAGTATCGCAGGAAAGTTGACATATATCACAATATGATTGTTTAGGGCCGCGATGATAAAGTAAGCTCACTTCGTGAGTTTCTGCACAATGTATCTTCATTTGTTCAAAGGATGGTTTTTCTTCTTCGCAGGCGCTAATAGGACACACGTACGGAGGTCCACTCAGTTTCGTCATTAATGAATACTTTTGACGACATTCTACCTTGCGATCTGCAAAACAAAATGTTGTCAATCAAAATAAGTCATTCAGTATCATCTCATCATCTGTATAACTAATGGTGAGCCAAAGAGAAAATAAATAACGGCGGTATTCAAAACATTTAAATTAATTAATACATTAGACTTGCATGAAGGGCTGAGATTTAATATTACGTTAATTACAATTAGCAGTAGTGGTTTATAATGGTAATATATTGTAACTTATTTAAGATTACACGTGATGTAATTCTTACCCCTCTTCTTGCGTTTTTTAATACTTGGAATCTCACTGCGATCGGATTGTTCACCGAGAATATCATTTCCAAAATTGTCATCTTCATCAGGAGAGTTGCTAGTTGCTCCTTCTTTGACTGTTTGACGTCCACCTGTAATAGACATGAAGAATTTATTAAAACCACTATGTTTTTGATTTCGCATGTTTTAAAATATTAAATGCAGTCCAAATTATACCGGAGGCTTTAAAAACATTAGATTTCAATAATGTATTATATCTTAAGTCGGTATTTTGTTAAACTACCTGGGTAATTTACTATGTTAAAGTTAAAACCCCCTAGGGTATGCTAGGGGCAGGTTGGTAATTATGTGTGGCAATTCTAGTGTCCAACTGTATATATATATAGTACCTAAATACTAATTAATAGTGTCGGATGGATCTGATTAAGACATAAGGTCATAGAGCAAGACCTACAGGTCAGGTTGAGGAAACGGGAGCTACCACAAATGGGCATTCATGGCTTTATCGGTTTTATAATAGGCGTAGAAATTACATCATAAACCTCTTTTTAAAAAACAGATTAACTTTAATTAATACTGCCAAATACCGAAATACCGAGCCGTGATAAGTAGTTTTCGGTAAAAATACAGTGGTTTTTAAAACCTAATATTAATATAATGTCTGAACAATTTTTCAAAATGTAATAATATATGATTAGTAATACCTTTGTATTGTTTTATAAATAAATGTATATAAATGAATGAATGAATTTCAAAGAATGTTTAATACAATTAACGCAATACTTACTTATAGTTTTCAAACTATCGGTTGCCTTGATTTTTTGAAGTGAAGAATCAGATGTTGGTTGGTCAGATTGGTTCAATGATGCATCTTTCTTTGGGCCGACATACTTGAACTGATGGTCCTCCTTACAATGGACTCTCAAACGATATATTGTACTGTATGACTTTCTGCATTTTCGACAGTTAAATTGTTTACTATCTGGATTAGTGGTCGATGTGTTAGTTGTGAGTGGATCTTGATTTTTGGACGATTCCAAAAGATCTAAATGAAAACAAAACAAATTCGTTAACGTTTAAAGAAAATAGGGAAACATTAAGCGAATACAAGCAGTTTGCTAAACCATAGAACACACAATCTAAACTTAAGTTTTACAGTCAGTCAGAACATAAAATACGACAATTTTCTACTGAATCTTTCTTTAAATCCGCAATTTTATACATTACACAAGGAAGTTTTATAAACAAGAAAGTAATATGAATACATTGGCAACATGAAAAAATGAAAATGTCACAATAACATTAACTGCCGAAAAATTTATCAATT
>JAQFYB010004683.1:0-15675 GCA_034694085.1 Pogonognathellus longicornis
TTATGCCTACGTCAAATATGGCTGGGTCTAGATTAATGTTTAAACGGTCGCTATTGGGACTTGTTAATAAGCCTTGAACATAACAAATGAAAATGCCAAACGTAATATCTGGTTTAATGTCTATACAATACAAAAGGATTCTAAAATCTTACAGCATCAACGCGAGCCGACATTCGTAGGTAATTCAGAGATTGATTTTTTTGACGAATTGCCTGCAAAAATGCGTACGCAATAATTAGTATTAATAAGATCATTTATTAAACATAGGGTACCATAATACAATAATTCATGTAGGTAAGAAATAAAAATATACGTTTTCAGCGTGGATTCGAGCAACATCCATATTTCCTTTTGCAATAGCTTTCTTACATTTTAATTTCTCTACTTTCTCTTCCTTCTCACACTTCTTAGAATTCCGTTCTAATTCTTTGACTGCGAATTTCATATTAAACAGTTGATCTGGCAAAAATAACATATAACATGTTTGTTAGAGATCATTTCTTAGACACAGTACGATAGTACGAATGCAAATACGTCATAATCGACAAAATATAGCATTTAAAGCTCTTATTTAATATGGCAATTAAAAAGTACAAAGTTATGGTATCAGAAAAGGTGTGCATAAAAACGTTATATAACGTATAGTGTAGCTATAAATTATAATAAAAATTTAAACAGTGCTTACTTTCCATCGAAGAGAGAGACATTGTGCTTTATAACAATTATATAATACTTATACGCAGTAATTGAGTATGCCGTCAATGGGTAATTTAGTTACTGACAATATTGTTGACGATTGAATTTGAACTTTGTTACAGAACTGTTACACTGCTGGAAATCTGCAAAATTCAAATCAACGAGCAATTCAATACACATAAAAGCATCGGAATTTTCAAATGCTATATAATGTATTCTATTAATGTATTTATTTCTTATTCTCTCAGTTAAAGATAGTTAAAGACTCCTTCAGAATTATACTACTGACTGTTAAGAAGATGACTTTACAACTCCCTTTAAAGACATTTTAAAAGAAAAAAATCTCTCATTACTTAGCTTTACAAGTCATTTCTAATAATGTGTGTACATTTAGGCTTTCTTTTACTTTCACAAACGATTTCACAAATCAACTTTCACAAACATAGCTCTGTACTCTACTTGGTTCCGAATAATGTAGTTTTCAATGAGTCACCATCTCCAGATTCTGGATGTGTGGTAAATAACTGCATTTTCTAAAAAAAGTTCCGTCGAATTTGGTGAAGAATGAAAATACTATTTACCCCCCCCCCCAATAAAAAAAGACAAAATCACCCATAACATGAAAACCTTCGCATATACAACAGGGATTGAGCCCTAGGAATATATGGACCCGCCCTGGAAAATTATTTTTATAAACACATTCAACATTCTGGTTCAATACCCTTTCCCCACATTGGATAAATAAAGGGAAAAGTTTAAGACAGATCTTGTTTGATTGATTGCAGAAAAATTCATTGGATCTGTTCTATTAAAACCACTATTTCAATTTTGAGCGAAATCCACTGAACATTTTTCTGAAGACAAAACAAAAAGACTCTGTTGTTCAGAAAAGAAAGCATAGACGAATCGAACAATGTGAAAGTAAGTGAAAGCCCACATGTACCCAACGCCCAACACCCTGACACTGACAGAATACCCACCCGCCTGATAAAACCCTGGTTGGGTTCTCAACACACATACAACATAATAAACATAAATTCAAAATTAGGTAGCAATAAAGAAAAAAGATAAATCATAAAAGAGTGTACAAATAGAACAAAATTTACTATTTTCAACCCGGGTTTTATATGTCATATGTTCAAAATTGTAATGCTGATGTTTAACTTCGAGAGTGTAAATATACAACATTTAATCTTACCTGCGACTGTTAGTGTATAGTTAGTTAGAACTAGAACTTAATTTTGAGGAATATAAATACAAAAATTAAAGTTTACGAAAATCGGACGAACCTAATTCCACCCCTTTTCGTTAATCATAGTGTTTGATGAAAGAAAACTATGAAATGAACTATGTTGTTTGTATGTTCTTTTCCTATTAATTATATTATAAATACAACAATACAAGTCACAGAGTAGTTAAATGACAAACTAAACTGTAACAAGGTTGAAGGTGATTTATTTATAATCAGATGTGTTTTGGTTTGGATGACTAATGAAATAGAAGAACTCACAATCAGATGAGTGAAAATGAATAGTCATCATGTGATCAGTACCAGACCTCAGACTATATCTACTAAAAATAATTATGTAACTACATACACTAAAACTCTAACAAAGTTGGGTATTATATTATAGACTTTCGCAAAAGGATTACCTAGAGCCCTTAGTCCATATGCGAAAGGGGGTTTACATTACAGGGTGAAATCCTCCCCGGAAGTTTCGAAACTTTCAGCATATATATTTTGGATATTTGGTGCGAAAAAACTTTTGATCGTGTCAGCTACAATTTATCCATCCATCCACAAAACCATTTTACTCATCATGGTGCTTTTTAATTCGACCTCTGAGAGGGTAACATTCCAGTATAAAATATAAATGTTATAAATGATCGCAGCTATCCAGGTATTGTGAAAAAATTGAGCCAAATTTTGCCAAAATTGCGCAGTGGTTTTTTCTGCACAACATTTTAAAAATAAATAAATATCCGGGTTCTTGTGTTGTTTTTGTTTTGCTTGTTGCAACACTCTGTGTAGCTAAACCATGAGAGGCAGCAAAGCACACGGAAGCGAAAATGCAAATTAATCCGGGCTAAGAGCTTACATTTCAACAAGCAACGATTGGCCAAATTAAGTGTGAAGTGAGCATTTAATTTTTTGTACATTATATTAAAATATTAACAAAAACAATCAAAACAATTTTAAAGTTTACACCGATGACTTAAACAAATACGAAAGTTCCGATCGTCGATTGTCAGGTAATTCTTATAAAATATTCTCAGATAGTCAATGTTCAATGTTCAATGGGACCGCCAAGTCAACCGTTGTTGTATGCATGTTGCTAGATTGCCAGCAAGTTTTGCACGCAATCCCGCACAACGTTGTAGACTGGTCAGATTTGAAAGTCGGGTTTATTTGAGTGTAATAAGTTAACTAAGGCATTTAAATACATAATATTAGCATAGCACCAATCGATTCCCAACCCTCCTCGTCCTCATAGTTTAATAAATTGTTAAAAAAACTACCGACTGGCGACTACCAAAAATCTGGTATGCTTTACGCCGTTTACGCTCATCCCCAGTCAGTGGCTGGTCTGTACAAATGACAAAAGAATGTACACTTGGTTGGTAAACTTTTATACAAACATTGTTGCTTGTTAATTAAAACTGTCAATTATTTTGTTTGCTTGTTAATTAAAACTGTCAATTATTTTGTTTGCTTGTTAATTAAAACTGTCAATTATTTTGTTTCTTACATCTTAGCATTCAAAGGCAGAAATGTCTGTTCCAGTACAAGCCGTTCAAGTAGAGGCGAACCAGAACCCCATCATACCATCAAAGGTAACTTAATTCAATCTAGTGCAATGTTTTAAGAATTTTTATATAACTTTTTTGAATTCACACAACCGTTTACATGAGATTTTGTCATTTAGTTAAATGTTGAATGCGGACAATATATTTCTCTGGTTTCTTCTTCTTTGACAGAATTTATTCTTCAAGACTTTAACAAATGTTGAACTTGGAAATGAAGAGGCTACGATTGACAGTTCTGAAGCATTTCGTACTCCTGCTCAAGGATTAGCATGCTCAAATAAACATGGGTGCATTTTGGCTGCATTTCAAAAATCATTTCTTGTTTTCCGATTTGAAGACGTGTGGCAGGCACAGTTAAGAGCTGAAAACGAAAATTCGAAGAAAGTCAGCTTGTCTAACTTGTCACATTTTCAAATTCAAAACAATGCTTTAGTGTCAACTCCAACAATTGTGTCAATATCAATTGGGGAAGAGTATTTAGCAGTTAATACTAATAAAAATGGCTGTGCTTTTGTTGTTATATTTAAATTGGCAACCTTTCTTAATCAGGTATGTACTTAAAATTGTTTTTATACAATTATATATTTTGCTTGAAAGGGTTCTATGTAATTTAAATTGTTTTTGTTTTTACAGAAAGGCACATGCAAACCTTATTGTGAATTACGAGGATCTGGAAATCCAGGAGCACAAATACGTAGCATTTGTTGGAATCCCGGAGAAAATCTTAATAATGTAGTGGCTATTTGTTCTACTGATGGCTCACTCATATTAACAAGAATTGTCAGTGAAAATACCATGGAAAATTGGGTACTAAATGAAGGTGTCCAGTAAGTAAAGTAACCATAACCAAACTGTTTAATACATAGATATGAAAGATTGAAAATAATACATAAATGCTGCACTTTATGATTTTATCTTTATTTAATTAATTAAATTGTAATCATTCAATTTAAATCAAGGACGATATGTTGGAGTCCTAAAGGCAAACAATTGGTTGCGGGTAAATCAGATGGAAACTTAAGTCAGTTGAAAATGGATTTGACCGAGGCGAAAAAAATTCCTGGACCTGGAGGAAAACTTCCTTCTTCGATATTTTGGAATTCTACAACTCAGTTCGTCGTACTTTTTGACACCTCTTCTGAAATTAGTAAGTGTGTATGCTGAGTATTATTTTTATTGAAACGCAACCCAAAATGTTCGAGATCACAGTATTTTTAATGGTTTTATCTAGGTGTGATGGTACTGGATTTAGTGAAAGGTGGTCCAGCCCATTATAGTAACTTCGACGATGTATTTGTGTCTGACTCAGTTTCGTATACAACCCAGTGTTTATTTATTCCGGTAAACGAATGGAAGTGCATAATTTCTACCACTAACAGTTCCAGCGAAATAGTACTATTTGGAAAATCTTTGGAAACTGAGCCTTGGGCATTATTGGATATTGTGGATCATAAAAGAGCCATTTTACCTTTAGATAATTATGCCCTGGGAGCGTCAATTTTCATGGCTCATTCCCACAACGTTATTATATCGGACTCTGAACAATATCCAGCTATGCCTATTTTGTATGTTCTGTCTCAGCTGGGCACTCTTTATTCATATTTTCTGGTTAACTCTGATCCAGGAGCTCCGAAAATCGTAACTCAAGTTACAGAACCAATACCGAACACTCTTTTCCTCTCTCAGTCTCAACCAGTTTCCCAACCAATATCTCAATCAATTTTACCTTCAACACCAGTTGCACCTGCATCGCACAGCGAAGTAAAACTTCCCACTGCTCCTTTGGGATTTACACCCCAACAAGGCACTCAACCATTGCTGCAATTTACATCAAATACCGTTCCTCCCAGTCAACGATTTACTTCGCCACAGAATTTCTCTCTTGGAAATTCACCTTCTCAGCAGTTGCAAATGATGTCTAATATCAATATACCAACCAAACAAGACATCAAAGAAGTCAAATCTGTTTTGCAGGATCGTATTTTAGAGACTAGTGCATCATCTGACGAAGCACATGAATATCAAAATTTATTAATTGATATACAAAAATTTGAAAAAAGGTGATAATTTATATCAAATAATAATTTTTTGTATTAAATGAAGAAAACTAACTCTAAATGAACTTTAATTTTGTAGACTTGCGAATTTCAAGCAATTGCAAGCTGCAGAATTAATCAAAATTGAAGCCAGATTGCAAGAGTCAATCAAATATTTCGAAGACCATATTGCTGAAGACTTGAAAAGTGTGGAAAATTTTGTAAAGGATATTGAAGACACCACAAATTGTCAAAAAGATGAAGTGGAAATTCTCAAAGAAAAAATGTTGTATCAATTTAGTCATCTGGAGTATGCAAAGTATGTTACAGAGTTATTTTTGTTTTTAACAATGCGTTGATTTGCACAAATCGGACATTACAGTCCAACACCAGAAATAAAGAAAATTACGAATTTATTTGTTAGGTCAATGGTGGAGCGCACACAGGACTTAAGATATATGCAGCTTTTAAGATCTCAACCGATGGACCCTTCAACCTTGGAAAAGTTTCAGAAAATAGAAACGTTGTACAAGTAAGATTTTATTTATTATATCGCGTGCGCCATTTATGATATCACTACTCACTAGGGTTTATGTTTATACATGGGCTAGACTTGTCCTGTCCTTTAGTAAGCCTATTTCAAACAAGTTACAGGTATTTTGCAATGAACCAATATACACATCTTGTACAAGGTTACTATATCTGCATCTTGTAGAGCATCGTTTTGCTCATTTAATGAGCATGTGATACAATGTGATTAGATTACACAACATTATGTGGGCTCAAAGCGAGGTTGGCAAAAAACGATAAGCTATCTTGAACAAACACCCATTTCTTCTTCTTTCTTCAATTAATTATTGAGAACAAATAAGAAAAACAAAACTAAAATCATTTTCAAATATCTTGGATTACCTGGTGGTGGATCTTGTGTAGTTTGGTTTAGGAAACATGTACCACCAACTCCGCGCTCAATCGCCCATTGTGGTGGTGGGAGCGATTGAAGAGTTTTTCGTTGGGTAGTGCATTACCTTGTATAAATATTTGAATACATGCGACAGGTATGGACCGAAATGCCCCACTTCTTCCCCGACAAGTACCCCTCAACATAAAATCCCTACAAACGTATTGCTTTAAATGATTCAATTTCTGTGTATCTTTTGTTTAGATATGTGCGAAATCAGATCAAAGAAGCAGAAAGACATTTCTTCTATAACAAGTCGGAGGTTGGAGTACCTACAATGCAGCAGCCTACTTCTGCACAATTTATCTTCCAAACTCTTGCCAATCACAGTCAGATAATTCGTCAACTTACTCATGAAACTAGCAATCTACGAAATGTTTTAAAAATGAGCAAAAACTATTCACTCGACGAATCTAATGAGAGCATTACTAATCGCTCAAATTTAAATACTGATGAAGAAATTGAACTGAACTCCTTATCAATTTCTGATTCTAAAAGTCCAAAATCAGACACTCGTCGTGATACAGTTTCATTGGAAGAACTAATATTTGGAATTCGTGAGTTCACACTGGATAAAGATAGTGACGATTTAGAAAATAAGCCTATACTAATGTCACATTACCAGTTGGAAGAAATTAAAAAAAGATGTAGTAATGTTCAGACAGTGTATTGTGATATATCTTCGTCTTCAGTTTTGAATTTTAATACATTTGATAAATTGGATTCGGAAAAGTACAATAAAGCTTTCAAAGTTGCGGATGAACCGGTAGAGCCTGTCAAATCGGAGCAAACTTTTCCACCACAGACTACAGTTTCTGTCAGTGCAAGTCCATCATTGTTTGCAGAAAAGCCATTACCTTTTTCAAACTTTTCTACAACTCCGAAAACCTTTCAAAGTGGAGATGGAAGTTTTACTGAAAAAAGTGTTCAGGAACCGACAGCTAAAGATATGTCATTCAAGTTGCCAATGCCTCTCAAGAGTTTTGGTTCGCCATCTGACACTTTCAAATTCTCCACTGGGGCAGATACTATCAGCGTTTCAGGTGGAAATGCGCCTTCATCAGTTAACAAAGAAACGTTCAGCACATCATTTTTCAGCGTCCCAGAACTTACTACTCCTTTCGTTGTAAGTAGCAGTAAGACGGAAGAACCTCTCCCAGCTCCTAAGTTCCCAGCTCCCACCGCTTCATCTGGTTCCATTTTTGGTTTGTCGTCATCACCCTCAACCGGTTCAATGGGAGGATCTATTTTCGGAGGATCGGGTGGATTATTCAGTTCTGTTGGTTCTGTCGTCTTAGGAGGTGTACCACCAAGTGTTACAGTAAAATCCGCCATCACGCCACCACCAGGGCCTGTTTTACAACTCAGCTCAAGTTCTAGCTCAACCTCGGATGAGAGCAGTGGTGAGCAAAAACCGCCGGCAACATCTGCGCCTACTATATTGTCAACACCCAAACCTGTTGCTAATGTAGGACTATGGGGTGTCTCTTCCGGTTCTTTCACAGGCCAACAACAAGAAACCAAGCAACAGGCTTCCACTATACAGCAATTAAAACTGCAACCATCTCAACCTCCAAATGTATCAGTTGCAGCCGCATCATCCATCATGAATACCTTTCAATCGGTGCCAGTTCCTTTAAAAAATGCGTCTTCCTTATTTGCAACTACGCCGGGGCAGCAAAAACCGACAAGTACTTTGGTTTCAGGGGCATCATCTTTGTCATCAATTTTACTAACAGGACAGACTACGCATAGTGCTACATCAACTTCGTTTTCTGGTGGTGCAACTTCAACCGAAACATCATCTCCTAAGACTGTTGTAGCTGCGGTGACGTCCCTTCCTCCAAACCGATCCATATTTGGTGGAATTTCGACAAGTTCGACTCAAAGTGCGGAGCAAACTACTTCCTCTACGGTTGGAACGACACCTAGTTTGTTGTCAAGTTCTTTAAGTGGCAATGGCATGACCAGCATCTTTGGTAGCCCTCCGGTGTCAACGATTGAGAAAAAGGAAGGACTGTTTAGTGGAGGATTAGGTAGCGGAACAGGATTTGGTCTTTTGGGTTCGACACCTGCAGCTGCTACCATTTCTTCGTCTGCCATCACTACTTCGTCTTCCTTATTCAGTGGATCATTTCAAGCTTCTCCGACAACCACAGCTTCCAAACCCATCGGTTTCTCTACACCTGAACTGTTTGCAAGTCCGACTGTAGCAAAGACGGGTGAAAACAATCTTGGAGGAATTGGTGGAACAGGAAATGTCACACTAGCTGCTCCATCGTCCACACAAACGCCACCACAATCACCTTCAACGGGGCTATTCAGGAGTGCGGAATTAACTGCACCTTCCGCTATTCAGACGACGGCACCTGCAACTGTTACAACGACTGCCAGCAGCATTTTTGCTACTCCTCCAAGTTCTATAAGTGTATTTAGTGGATCAAGCTTCGGAGGCATTGCACAAACCACAGCCCCTGCCACAGCAGCATCAGTATTCGGGACACCTGCTACTTCGGGTAGTTTTGGAGGTGGTGTATTTGGAACGGCTGCAACCTCTGCGGCGGCTCCCAGTAGCGCTTTTGGAACTCCCGCAAGTCCAACACCGATTCAAAGTCCATTCGCTGGTGCTACTGTTTCTACAAGTCCAACGACGTCTTTCGGTGGTGCAACCACAACAACCAATCCAGTCACAAGCCCATTTTCCTCAGCTGTTAGTAATGCAAATATTACGTCTCCTTTTGGCGGAAGTGCAAATGTTGCAGTGACCAGCCCTTTTGGGGGAACATCTGCAACTGGAATTACGTCTCCAGGTGCTAGCATTTTTGGTGGTTCTGCAACCGGCACAGCGTCTCCTGCATCAGCGTTTGGAGGTGCTGGCAACACAACGAGTACCCCTACTGCCTCCATATTTGGACAAAGCCAACCAGCCAGTGTGTTTGGTGGGAGTGGATCAACCATGACTAGTGGATTTGGAGCTGCTTTTGGATCACCAACTGCAGCACAACCAAGTTCCAGCTCTGTATTTGGACAACCGACAACTAGTAGTATTTTTGGCGGTAGCAAATCTCCATTTGGAGGAGCCACTGCCTTTGGGTCGCCTTCTACCTTTGTAGCAGCAACTGCACAACCTTCTGCTTCGAGTGTATTTGGCTCATCAAAGTAAGAATTTAAAAAAGTTTTCTTCTTATAAAATAAAATAATTATAATTAAACTCGTTTGGTTGCTATTTCAGCCTATTTCACAGTCTGCTTATAATTGTGTGTGACAATATTTTTTAGTTTTATGGGTGCTAGTCCTGCGAGTGCCCAACCTGAAAGTATTTTTGGGGGAAGTAGTTTTTCCGGTCTAGGTGGAAAACCTGCGACTGATGCTACAAATCGAAATGTTTTTGGAGGAAGCACAACATTTGGAGCAACGCCTGCTGCAGGTAAATAGTAAATACTAGCGCAGAGTCAGTCCTTAATAATTGTTACCTCAGAATTTCAGGATATATACAACTTCTTGATACAACTATTGGTACAGGAATATTTGGAGGCTCTGGAAGTGGTCAGTTAGGATCTGGCAGTACAGCATCAGCAACAGGAGCTTTTAGTTCTGGAGCTGGAGTTGCCCAAACTGGATTTGGTTCCCCTACTGCAAAACCAGGTACGTTTGTAGAATAATTGTATCCTCCCTTCCTATAATCCGTGTAGTGTTATTTGATAATCAAGAGTCTCCTGTTAACCTTTTACAACTTTCCATGCTGTGACTCGATTGTTATTGTTACTGAAGAAGTTATTTTGATTGTAGCTAATCCGGCTTTTGGGACCACGGCAGCATTTGGTAGTGCTCCTGCTTTCGGTTCCACACCTTTTGGACCTGCATTTGGATCTACTGGATCTCCTTCATCGACTTTTGGCTCTGCTACCGTTACAACTGGAAGCATTTTTGGAGGAGGAGGTCAAAATAGTGGTCCTACATTTGGAGCTCTTGCTCAATCTTCCAGTCCACCTTCTTTTGGAGGCTTCGGAACTCCCTCCTCCACCCCTTTTGGACAACCACCGCCACAACAACAACAACAGCAGCAACAACAACAACAACAACAGCAAACCTCTTTCGGGTTAGCTACATTAAGAAATAATCACATGAATATTCATATCAAGGTTGATGGTTCTGGTTCGTGTATTTACACTTCTTTCCATTTATTTGTTTTTTCAGGGGTGGAAGCTCTTTCTCAAGTTGGAGATAAACCTTATTTCATTAATTATACTTTTTTACTTTTCAAACTTCCAAATCGGAAATCTTATTTAATACATAGTAATACATTAATCATAGTAATTGATGATGAATTAATTATCATAAATGACGCCTATAGTAATTGTTTTAGGCAAGTGAAAGGGATTTGTTACTAATTGGTATTGTATACTTTTATGTACTGTCCATATAGTTTTCATGTACATACCGTGACAAGATTTTAATGTTTATAAGTCTCTAAGTTCAGTAAGTTGTAATTAAAGTTACAAAGTAAATATAGCAGCATCAACAAATGAAATGAAATGAACAAAGAAACTGGAAAACATCATAAAATAATTTATAAAATGTATTCAGAAAAATAATTGTCTTTTCACAAAAATGGTCAAAAATAAATTTTTGAGATTCAATAAAATATATATCAATCCCTCAAATTACAAAACCGCAAATCCTTGATTTCTAAAGCAAGTTAGACAATTTAAATCTTAAGAGTATCTTCCATTTTCTTTAATAAAACCTTTAATGAATTTTAAGAAATCCAAAAAATACGTATAAAACTTCATACCTAAAATATTAATAAAAAATGCATACAGATGTAAAACAACATTTTTACATCCATTAAGATGTTTTTAATGTTCTTGGATCCTATTCTCTCCCAATTAAATTCCTTCACAAAATATAGGACATCGGGTGAAATACAAATCAATTTAAGTATAAAATATCTCCAGAAGTAGATTTATTAAAACCACATAATTTAGTGTCCATTACGTAGCCATCATCGATAAAAACAAAATTTTTAACTGCGTTTTTATGTGATTATTTTATATCTGGGGTGGGGGAAGGGACGGAAAAGAATCCAGATTTTTTTTATTGTTGATTTTATGACATTGGATTGGGATTGTGTTTTTGTGATTGGGATACTGGAAGTGGAAATACTGGAATGGAATTGCGTGAATTGAGACTTTGAGACTGGAAGTGTGTATTTGGGAGGTGGATGGAGCATGAAGGATCACAGTAAACGCAAAGTGCGTATTGGTAAACTTGGGTACTTAATGGCGCCATAATAGAAAAGTTGTTCTAGCACAAGTAATCAGCCGATTTCTTTCCGCCGCTCTTTGCTGCTGCTGCAAAGTGCACAACTCCATCCAAAAATACGGAACGAATCACTCTACTTCCGCTTGCACAACAACAAACAAAATCAACCCGCCGATTGCCAATTAATTAAAGAATTCCAAGTTATTTACAATTAATTTAGTAATTGAGTATTTAATCACAATTAAAGGAACACACGTTAGTTATTGTCTGTGTCAATAGAGGATTAGAGCGAGTTAACATTAACATTTGCTTGGTTGTATAATTCCAAGCAGAATCTGTTCACAACTAGCAAGATTGAAGGTAGGTTCGATCGAATGACATACTTAGTCCAACATTTGGAGACATAAAGTACAATTAAAAAAATTAATTTTAATATACTGTAGATTAATTATGGTTGACAAATAAGGATTTGTGGATTTGTGTTGTTTGTGTGTTTTAAAAACACAACATTAACAAATACTGGGCCATTTGGTTGTAGACTGACTTTTATGCGTTCATGCGTTTATATTACCTAAATGACATACCTAACAGATTCTTTAAACTTTCTTTGAAGCAGTTAAAGTAATAATGTTGATTGTTTAATTGGTATAGTTTTTATTATTATTATGTTTGTATTTAATGCAAATTAAGCAACTTATTTTAATGTTTTTTAGAAACGTTCTTCGTATCTCATCTCAAGATGAATACTAGTCGTGATTCGAAACGCAATTTGCGCTCATCGGGTCGTGTAAAATCAAAGATTAATAATGAGCAGACCACCAATGTAACCAAGAGCGTTACCCCTAGACGGAAACAGAGTAAACCAATCAATTACACCGACTGTGAGTCAGATATATCGCCAATTAAAGCTCCACCCAAAAATGAATCGGCATCTGATTCTCTTGTCACGAACGGTAACTCAACCCCGAATGGGCGACAACATAAACGTCTGAAACGGGACGTAGATCATTTGGGGAACAAGTCAATTAATGGCACAATGAGTCAATCAAATTCAGATACAAGCGACTTTCAATCTCCGAATCTCGCCGCAAGACGCATGAGTGCAAGAAAAGTCAATAGATTGTCAAGTGGTGTAAACGAAATTGCCAAAAAGAAGGTCAAAATGGCTAAAAAGAATGCTTCAAGATCAAGGGGAACAAAAATGGAAAATCCTGGACCTTCATCAGTACTTCGGAAATCAGAAACTCTGAATATTGATAAATTATCATCGAGGCGAAATGTTGACAGAGACGAGGATGCGAAAAAAGTTGTCAAGAAAGAGATCAGTCTGAATTCAATTGAAGTTTCTCAATGTCCGTTACCCTGCCGAGAGCCACAATTTGAACAGATTTTGAAATTTTTGAAGGATAACATCCAGGAAAAGATTAGCGGGTACCAACAATTAAATCATATTGTCAGTTAAAAAATCGTGGAGGTTAAATATTAATGGTCTTTCATATTTTGTTAATTGCAGATGTTTGTATATATCCGGTGTCCCTGGATCGGGAAAAACTGCTATTGTTCAAAGTGTTCTTGAGATTCTAAATAGCATTAATGTCGCAGAAAACCCTCAATTCAAGGTGTGTTCAAAGCTCAAATGTATTTTATGCATTTGTTAGTTATTAATTGTCTATTGCTGATGAGGCGTTTTTTGATGGCTTCGATAATGTGGCAACACTTTATATTAATATATATGCAACTTTGAATATTTCAGTATGTGTACATTAATGGATTAAGTCTGGGAAGTCCTGATCGAATTTGGAAGCGTTTTTACCATGGTCTTCATCATGATAAAATCAAATTAACCTCATCAACTGCTCTAAAAAAGTTGGAATCTTATTTTGAAACCAAAGGAAATCGACTTCCCGTTGTTCTCGTTGTGGATGAGGTTTATTGAAAGATAATTTATTTTATTTTATTAAGATAAACTGGTTCTGCCAGTTCCCTTCATGATGCCTTGTGTTCGATTCTTTTTTTTAGCTTGACCAGCTTTTAGATAAACAGCAGTCGATTCTTTACAATCTGTTGGAATGGGCTTCGCACCCAGCTACCATGTTTTCTCTTGTATCCATCTTTAATACAAATAATATCCCAGAAACTGTTTTTGCTTCACGTAATTCCTCAAGAATGGTAATTGCAGTTTGAAATAAATGTATTTTTATGATGTAGGAGTTTAGAAGATATTATGTATTAATTGTATTAATTGACTAATGTTTGAATTACTTTCAGGGTTTCTCCAGAGTTATTTTCCCACCTTATAATCACGAGCAGTTGCAAATGATCGTGTCTAAATTGCTTGATTCTCATACTACCACCAAGTTGGATGCTGAAGCAATTCAACTTTTATCTCGAAAAGTTGCAGCTTTATCTGGTAATTACCAATCAATTTTCATGTACATTTCTCATAATCACAAATAAATTCGATGTGCATGTAGCTTTTGTGTCATACATAGGTGATGCACGGCGAGCTATAGAAATCTCAAAACGAGCTGTGGAAATTGTGGAAGAAAGCAGCTTAATCGGAGTCAAAGCAGTGGATGAAGCATTCAAGGAAATATTTTCCTCCCCCAAAATTGATACCGTCAAGTAATTTTCTATCGATTGCTATTGCCAACTTTTATAATTTAACAGTCTTAAAAAAATGTACTTATTTAATTGTACAGAGACTGCAGCATGTTTGAGCAAATTTTTTTAAAAACTGTTTCTAACGAGCAACAAAGAACTGGAGTTGAAGAAACAACCCTCATGACTGTTCAGGCTGGTATTGTGACTCAAGCTGCATTCGAAGGTACATTTTATAATTTTTTTTAACATTCTGTAACTTTCCTGCATTTTAGCAGCTAAGAACCTATAACAGTGACAATTACATTTTTGCTTTTGAACCCTTCAGGTATTGCTTGGTCTGTGGATCAGTTTTTGAATGCGGCATCAAAACTTGTATCCATGAAGCTTATTGTGGCCGAAAATGATTCGTCGTCTCTTCACAAGAAGATTTCTCTGAACATTCCGATAGAAGATATAAACTATGCTCTAGGAATTAATACTACGATGAACGGCCATGGTCACAAGTAATGCTAATTTTTTATTGACGAAATGCGCTACAGCTACAGTGATGACTACTTCTAGATAGAGTGAGAATGTAAACTCCTAAAATCTCCTACTTCAAATATTGTGTGACCGTGAAAAAATTGGTGCAGAAAATGTTAATATTAATATATGAAGGAAACCCCCCTATACGTACCTTTCCTAATTTTGGAACCAAATAATTAACGTATCATGGCACTCAACCCTTTAAAGTAAAATGCAAAACTTGCAAAGTGCTGTTTGTTTAAAGTAAGAATTAATGACGATGATTAAGTTAATGTTAGTTTAAGGAGCATTCCATTTTTATCATGTTTTGAGTTAGTAATGAAATGATAGTACTTAACATTCATCAGTTATTAATTTTCTTTACCAATGTAAGACTTATTTTCATCTTTAAGATTAAGTAATCAAGAGTATATTATTATTATATTTTAGTGGTAGTATTGAATTGCACTAACAAAATTAAAAATAACATATCCTGCCAGTGAATGAACTTTCTTCAAATATTATTATACGTGTTGAAGTTTTTGCAAAACAAATACATATATATCCGTACTTACATCGTAATATGTTATAAAAATCTAATCAAAAAATTGTGTAATAAGAATTATGTACTGTTGTGTACCTCGAATTAAATAACTAAAAGTACACACCTCTATTATTAAGCATCTGCATTCAATGAATCAATCTAAAAGCTAATTAATTATTATTTTTTATTCACAATACCGGCCAACAAAACGCATTACAAGAATGAATAGGACCCATCACTACATACTAATACTAACT
>JAQFYB010004684.1:0-15674 GCA_034694085.1 Pogonognathellus longicornis
GACTCGACCTCGGCAAGGTCTAGCCGAAAAGAGGCCCAGCCCTGATATAAGGGTCCAGCCCGGTCAGGGTCCAGCCCGGTCAGGGTCCAGCCCTGTGCAATTAGCGCTTGGATTCCTGTACTATTTTTTACTTATTGTTTAATCGGCCATTCCATTTGCTTGGGATTTTGGATTAAACTACTAATTGTAAAACAACAACAAAACTCAACAACATTCAAACAAAGCATGAAGTATTTCAAAAAGAATCCATTAGTGGTTTTCAGAGTTTACAGACAGCTACAGATTCTCAATTCGAAGGCGCTCAATGTGATTGCAAGACTACTTACACCGCAATTTTTGATGGTACCTGGACTTATGGGTGTTATCAGCAGTTGTGTTTGTGTGAATCTTCACAGCGCTATTCCTATGCCTTATTTTATGGCATTTCCTTTGTTGATTGTGACTGTTGTAATTCTAGAAAGCTTTGTAATTCATGGCAATTCTTCTATCAAAGTTAGGTCAACGGAGTTTAAACAGGAATTGAGAAAACGTATGCTGAGGAAATACGAACAAAAATGTTTACGAAGTTGCAGACCTGAGCATGTTGATATGGAGTGTTTCAGTCATTATCAGAGAGAGACAGCCCTTACGTATTGGGAGAGAATGTGCGATTATGCAATAGATTTAATTTTGTCTGTAAAAATAAATGTGTAGAATCGAATGTTTGAAAACAAGTATATATCAGAGAAGTATAGAGAAAAGAGAATATGTTTTACGCTAAAAGGTCTAAATATTTTTTCACAGTAGGTAGTTTCGAATTATTACTGTTAAGTGTTAGGAATAAGAGGCTCTAATAAACTGGAAATCGAGGCAATCTTAAAATATATTTCAAGCTCTGACCCTCAATCTGTGCTACAGAACTCTCTGTACAGAAATATTTATTTGTGATAAAATTGGTGGTTATATCGATAATGATACAATTACTGTTAGCATAATAAAGGTATATATTTTTAGTCGGCTAATTTAATTTGGCGATTGTAATAGGAACTGGAAATGTTTTCCATCAATTAATTTGAGCAATATGAAACATGAGTAATCACTAAGCACATATATTGCTAATTTAATTTATCTAGTTGCAATTGTAAATAATAATGTATTATTCTTTTCTTACTGATATTTTTGCTATTATATATTAGTATGTTTACAACCGTGTACAGTATGTATAGAACCCACTTGTGCTTTACGTGTGATCGCTTCTAAAAGTTTTTCTCAGAAAAGCCACAAAAACGACTTTTCATATAAAGCTCATGTGTTATTCCTCAAATGCTGACAATGAGATAAAAGATATAATAATTGCACTGACCGGTTTTTATGCTTAGTATAATTCCAGAGCAGGGCCGTAACTAGGATTTGAAAATGGGTGGGGCACAAAAATTACGATGGTTGAAAAAACAATCAAAGATTTAAATAACCCAGTTAATGTTATCCCAGCCTGATTTGTGTTCGTAAAATCCTTTGTTTCTAAGTCTTTAAATTCTTTGAAATCTTAAAATATTTTTTTCGTATTTACAACACCTCTGCAAATACTTGTTTTAATTTAATTTTAGCACTAAATACTGTAAATGTGCCCTTCATTATATAGATGAACATTCTGAATTCAACCAGATATAGTTACTGCTGTTTCTGGGATTTCGGTTAATGAAGTCAGAAGTGTATATTAATATTGAACATGAACAAATAAGATAAGTATAATCGAACAACATAATCAAAAATAATCCATCAGCAGATCAGCATGAAATCTGCGCGCAGCGCGACAAAAATTTCCAATTTTCTATAAATTTGTCGTAACAAAAACCCTCTTTTAGGTGTTTATGGTCCTAAATAGAGCCATAAGGAACTAACTATACTCACTATAGTGTGTGTTTCGTC
Source organism: Pogonognathellus longicornis (assembly GCA_034694085.1). Lineage (NCBI taxonomy): Eukaryota > Metazoa > Arthropoda > Collembola > Entomobryomorpha > Tomoceridae > Pogonognathellus > Pogonognathellus longicornis. Next base: position 1,909 of record JAQFYB010004684.1, read on the forward strand.
GATTTTAACACCGCAGATATTTTGCTACTGAATTACTTCAACATCATTACAGGAATTCATTTTGCGAAAACGCAAAGCTTCCTTTTTCCATTTTCAAGATTGAAATACCATCAAGTAGACATGCATTCGTCTAATCCTGCTTTTTACTATACATATCAGCAAAATACCTGGTAGATTTGTATTTTTGGTAGCTGGTAAAGTAATTAGTGCATATCGGTAAAACATCTGAAAATTAAATTGTTTTAAAACTATAATATAAATTATTATTTTGTTCATTCTTTTGTTTTATTGTCCATATCTAATAATAGCCTGATAGCTTATAGTAAAATTATCTAGTGTATGTTCCAAAAATCTGGGTGGGGCACGGGCCCCGGTGCCCTATGCCTAGTTACGGCCTTGTTCCAGAGAGTTACTTGCTTGTGGTAGGTTATACGTGTGGTAATGATAATGGTAAGTGAGTATTCGTAAATGTTCAAATGTTTCATGCGTCTGCAAGTATACCTGAATAACATTTTTGAGAGCGAGAGTTTATTTAGTAGGTATTAAAGTTTCATTCTTATATTGTTAAATTAGATGTTACAAAGGAAGTCTCACGTATAGAAACATCATCGTCCTCGTTAAAACCACAAAAGTAGAATTTGCGTGACTGTTGTTGTTGTCCATGTCATACAGGTGAGCAAAATGACAAAAAACGACACACTGCTTACGTATGCTCTGTTTTGTAAATTGTAGTTACGTAAAGGATTATGGGATTAAAAAGACAGAATACAGCCTGAGGATTCATATTACAACATAAAAACAATTAATTTAATTGAATAATCTTTAATTTTATTTTTAACTTTGGTTAACACTTGTCCTAGAATAAATTATAATTTTCCATTTTTTTAAATGGAAGAAGAACCGATTTCAATTCATTTTCCGATAGAAAACTTGCTATGGATTTACTGAGAGCTTAAATAAAATAGATGAAATGTAAAATTGTGTTGTCTTGTAAACCAAGTGACATTACATCATTTCATGTGAAAATGGGCACACATAAATACAAAATAATAAAGATAATTTTTGCCAAATTCAACCTAAACAGCATGCGTCAAAAGGGTAACGGTTTAATTAACTTTTTTGAGAAAATAACCCATTTTTACTGGGTTTTCGGTGGGAAACGGGAATATACGTTCTATATATTAAACGATTTTGATTACTGAACCTTCCCGACCGACACAAATGCATATTTCTTAGCGGCACTACCATCACTAGCAGCGTCGGGGTGGTTTAGGCATAACCAGCATCGCAAATGTTGCACCGCTAAAATAATAAAAAGTACAGGCAAATGCATACCACATTGACAGCGGCTGGCGATAGTGGTAAATTTTGGTTGCGTATCGGCAAAACTGGCGCTGTCTCACAATAGGTAGCATTGCTAGTGCGCTGCCGAAATTTTTCATCCCTGCTACCAGCACTAGGATTGGGGTTATTGACATCATAAGCATCGTAATTGTTGTACCGGTAAAATATACAAAATGTACAGCCAAATGCATACCACATTTTAGGTAGCTGGCGGTAGGTACTGGCAAATTCTGGTTTCGTATCGACAAAACCGACACTGTCTTACAATATGCACAGATTGTACATTACTCGTGCCGGCTAATTACACATCTCCAATATGGCGAACGATCGCATGCTGGCATAATGCAGAAATTGCCCGCACCAAAACTGTACAGCACGATGAGCATTTCTGCAGTTAAAATGCTATTAAATCCCTGCAGTAATATACAAGAGATTCTAACATCTAAGGGCATCATATGGCATCGATGTATTAAATGCATATGGTAGTCCAAGGCCGCACCAATTATACCCCTTTCACCAAATTATTCGGAATTACCCGGTTTGGGAGTTATTTAGGTTTAAATTTCAGTAGTCAAAATTGATTGCTCAGGTAATATACCTAGTACATGTTGTGAATATCAAGTAAGTTTGATATTCACAACTTATACTTACTTGATTATTACGACAAAGAATATGTCGCCTTGTCAATGCCGGTAGGCATAAATACGACGCTTTTTTAATTTTTTAGAATGTGTCTCAGCCTGGAAAGGTGAAAGTGTGCGTATGGCTGTGCTCAACTGCTCATTGAAAGCCCTATATTAATTAACATTAACTTTGAATATTTTTAATTGTCATATATTATAAACATTTTTAAAATTTAAATATCCATTGACCATCCACATATTCTAAGCTTCAAGAATCTGTTTTTAACATATTTTTATGTCCAGTTGTTCAGAGCACAAATGGGATATAGCGAAGCTTATTTCTTTTCTTTAGGCTCTATTTTACATGTATTTTTCGAGTTGAGTTCCTAATATTAAGATAGATAAAACCATTACCCATATTATGCAAAGTTTTCTTGATATTTATAATGACAACAGAATTTAGAAATTTAATTAATTATTATTATAAAAATGAAACTATTGGTTTTTTAAAAACAATGTTTACTGCTCAATTATAAATGGCATCTTTCCAATTATAATAATGAAAATAATTGCTAAAAAATCTTTTGAGAAGATATTCCAAGGCTATGTTGTATTGAGCCAGACAAAAAGATCATTTGCGTCCTTCCCTTTACAGAAAATCTAGAAACGAGGTTATTTTATCATGAAAGTACCGAAACGTGTGAATGAGAGATGAATATTTTAGATGCATTTCGGATTTATTAGCTTAATTTTTATTTTTGTGTCTCACATTCTGCCTCAAGCAGGTTTATTTATGTTCTGTAATAATCAGATTATCAAATATAGTTTAATCAATACTCTTCATGTTTTAAAATACATCTCGATTTCATAACATGAAAAATGTAAATCAAAGACTTTCCTCAAGTTTTCTCAAACACATGGCTGTAGCTCGATATATTCTATTCTCACAGTGCATTAACTAAACCCAATTCTCTGTATTCACTAAATGTAAGTTGAATTTAAACTTTCAAACAAAGAAACTATAGAGTATGAGTACTTTTATATTTTATTCGGTCAAATCGATCGATATTTAATTTATATATTATGCATAACCTTTATAAAACTGAGGTTAACCTCGTAGACTTATTTTTTCTGGGCTCTGAGCGATGAATATTTTTCCTACAACGAGTCGAAGAACGAAGAATAGCCAATTTTATGTTATCCGCTAATTGAATATTGCTTATATAAAGTGTTTACTTGAATTGTAATATAACTAATCGTTGTCTGTATATTATAGTGAATATAGTATATACATTGCCATATGATAAACGATAGCTATCATGCGGCAAAGGACGGTCAAGATTTCCAAAAACGGTCAATGAACATAAAAGTCAAACTTAAATTGATCAAATGGACAAAATGTGCGAACCCCAAATTACTTTTCTTTTATGGCAAAATAAAATTTTTGTGATTCCGTGAGAGGCAATGGCCCGTTTTTTCATCTCTTTATAGCCGTGTTGAAAATGTTTGCGTAAAAATATTATTTTCCATACTTCCCCCGATGCCTTGAGCCTCCGACTCCTAGTGTCCTGGTTTATTTGAATAATTTGAACCATGCAACCATGCGTGACTGCCACCTGCTTTGCATTAAAAGCATATAGCTTTTGTTTGTATTACACAGGAAAAATTGTTTAGTTTCTTGTGACAACAATGCGACCACCATGATTCTCTGGGTATATGGACTTAGGCATCACCTGGGAGCAGATTTTTCAATATTCCGGATTTGATCATGTGCATCATAATTTAAAAATCATTGATTATCTAGTTTTTTATTGTAGCTTTTCCCAACACTTAATCAAGGTTTTAAGTAAGTCAGATTGCTAATTTTTCTTTAAGATTTATAAATAATTATTACCAATACATGCGAGGCTCAAAATTTCCGTTTTTTAATATGTAATTAAAATATTATCATCATTTGACTTTAATATATAATATTAATATTGTCTTTTTCTATCTGGAATACAGATCCCTGACTCTTATACACATTCACTCTTTTAACCATTTACCTCTGACCGATTTTCCTCTGACCGATTCTCCATTGACCCCAGTAGATTGAAAGTCGAGTACCTCCTGTATGTAGTCCAGAACCAAATAAAATATTCTCATAACATTAAATGATAAACCATGTAGTTTACTAAGTTAATATATAAAAAATCGCGTAACATCAAACAGGTAGAATTCGATTTGTATAACAGTTCCGTCTTCCTTAAGTCAAAATTATAGATTCCATCGACGTAAGTGAAGTACCCGTGAGAGATTCACAGTACGTGGAGCCCCATGTATGAAAAAAAGATATTTCAACATTTTAAATAGCAACATTTTGATTTCCAAAATAATAAATTGTTAAAAATGTAACATCTCAATAAAATATTTAATTTTCGTTATAGATTACGATGTAACGAAGACTATCATCGAATAAAGACAAAATCTTCAACACCAGATATCTCTTGAGATATACTACGCTATTAAAACCCTTCTCCATGTAAAAAAAACTCTACATCAGTCGGTAACTGGCTGTGCACACGCTCCCTCCAGCTTAAAGACCTGGGTACGCGCCTGATCGAAATATACTGCATGATTGTATCATAATATCATATCAATATCATATCAATACAATATTGAATGATATTACATGTAAAGCTATATGCTTTACATGTAAGTACGTCTACTTTCTAATGCCTCGCTTGAGTTGATTGTGATTTGATTATTTGTGGACGGTGGACATGCAAAGTCAGTGTTAAAACTATGTATGTTTGTAGATATAGGGCTTTAATATAATAAAAACCAAAACTTGAAATTTCAGTGACATTTTATAATTTCCGACAACTTTTGAAACAATTATTGGAAATACGACCTCAAATAACTTTTTCACTATTATTTATTTGAATTTAAAATGGCATCTGTCGTGCTCACGGAATCTTTTAATGACTTTTTTAACCTTTTTGAAACTACTCTTTCTGCCACTCCATTTAGTTGGTGTCCCCAAAAGAAAATACTGACAAGGCAAACCAACAAAATAAAATTGGCTATTTGGTTTTTCTTCTTTATGTCACATTGTTTCCTAAGCCTGATTTTCACAGGTGCTGTTGTATTCCAAATATTCCATCCAGTCCTTCATGCAGGAATCATTATAATCAGTGTGTTAATAAGTCTAATCGTGTCGTTATCCGTTGCATGTAATACAGTGCTATATCTTTTACTTCCCACGGTTGTAGGGAACATGGTAAACACCGTTCAATTGGATAAACAATTGACTGGTAAGTTTAAGAATACGATTTACATCTAATTTGATGTAGTAAATATTTAAATTTGATATTTGTAATATTTTTTCCTATTGCTTTAGTAGGAGTAGAACAAGGGCGTATTTAGGATTTTGAAATGTATAGGGGCCCAGATAAGACAAAACTGTTATACGAAATCATTCAAAGATTTAGAAATAACACATAGAAAATCAAATTTGAAACTATTCAAAAATTATTATACCGTTAGTACATTAAAACCGGTGTTTCGATGTATGTGGGGTTTGGGGTTTTAAACCCCGGGGCGCTAGCCAAGGACGCCCGGCGTCCCGGCTGGCGCCCCGGGAATTGGGCGCCCGGCGACGGGCACCTTTAATTGCCAAAGCCAAAAATTAAAAAGCATTTCTCCATCCCATCCATTTTTCAATCAAATGACTCCAAATACTCCAAAATTCAATTGAATTTGTAATTGCAATTGAGATTTGACGATACTAATATACTAAAATACTAATACAATGCTTACTAAACTAAACATTTTATTTAGTTTAGGTACCTTACTCTGCTATGGTGTCATTGTACAATAAAAGTGTACAATAATGATATTGATCTACATAGTACAATGACAATATGTAGTATAAATGAAAGTGTAATTTTACCCACACTGTACACAGATGTATACACGAATGCATAATATATCATGCATTATAATCATTGATTTGGCATGATTAATTTGTCAAAATTGAATATTTACTAATGCATTTTAAATTTATGAACATTTAGAAGTCGAAAAACACATTTTGGGAAAAGGCGCCTCCAACCCCACAAAAAAGCGCCCAACCCTACAAAAAGGCACCCTAACCCCAAAGAAAGGCACCCCGCAAAATTTGAAAAATTCGCTACACATGAGGAGCCCTCTGACATTTGCGGCAACCCCGGGCGCCCCAACCCCGGCGGCCGCCTATACATAAATCGAAGCACCGATTAAAATATTCGTTTGTTCGAAAATTTGTTCGATATCAGCGAAAATCTATATATATAATAGAATAGTGGGGAAGTAAAATCCCATGTTAAAATGGACACAATTTATCAAAGTTTGTACCATCAAAGCTCCTAAACTACTCAACGGATTTTCACGTAAAATGTATGATTTTAAAGATAAAACTTATGAAATCGTCAAGGGGTATTTCATTTTTGTTAAAAATTTTAATTTTTGTCATAATAGCCTAAAGAACGGCAGTCAAAATTTCAACTGCCGCTGGAAGCTGAAAACGATTTCAGGTTTATTAATAGAAGGGTAAACCCAGGTAGTGGAGAGAAGGGTATTGTACATTATAAAAGGTGTGTACTTCTTAACTAAAGGCAGCTCAACTCAACGCACAGCCATAATCTGCCTTGCTTTGGGTTAAGATTAAGAAGTTGTATATAACTTATACATACTATACATATAGGTATATAGGGTTTAATGTTATGTATGTATGTATATATATCTTACATATAATTAGATCGGAAAAATTAGTATGTTATGTGACGACAGGAGGGTACAAGTGAAGACAAGATGGATAACAATTAAGAGAGTACAAGTTAGGTCAAGAGGTACCATTAAAGACAAGACGAGAAAGTACAAGTGACGACAAGAGGGTACTGTTGATGACAAGATGACCCAAGGTGACATTAAAAGACCCAAGGTGACATTAAAAGACCCAAGGTGACATTAAAAGACCCAAGGTGTGATTAAAAGACTCAAGGTGACATTAAAAGACCCAAGGTGACAATAAAAGACCCAAGGTGACAATAAAAGACCCAAGGTGACAATAAAAGACCCAAGATGACATTGAAACATCCAAGGTGACATTAAAAGACCCAAGATGACATTGAAATATCCAAGGTGACATTAAAAGACCCAAGATGGCATTGAAACATCCAAGGTGATAATAAAAGACCCAAGGTGACATTAAAAGACCCAAGGTGTCATTAAAAGACCCAAGGTGTCATTAAAAGACCCAAGGTGTCATTAAAAGACCCAAGGTGACATTAAAAGACCCAAGGTGACATTAAAAGACCCAAGGTGACATTGAAACATCCAACCAAGGTGACATTTAAAGACCCAAGGTGACATTAAAAGAACCAAGGTGACATTTAAAGACCCAAGTTATTGGATTGGAGTCAAAAAATTTGCAAAATGGGCTGAAAACCATTCTAAAAATTGACAATATCTACCAAAAACGTCAAACATGTTTAATAATTAAAATTATCCGGTCTTTGACTCAGCGAATATTAAGCAAAGGTCACACAATTATAGTCAGCATTCACCCCCTTACTCGCGCTTAGCGCGAGTATTCCACTAGTAGAAAATAATAATGTTGTAAAATTTGTGCATACCGCAAAAAATTTAGCCAACTAAAAGCAAAACCAAACTAAAATCTTGCCATATCGTAATTAGAGCCACAACTTTTTTGTGCATTTAAAAAACAATAACTCCTTTCAAGAGCGTATCTAGGATTGTGAAATGGGTGGGACCCATATTAAGTCACCGAGTTAGTACTAAAATACCGTAAAACCTATATAGCAAACCTATTAGGAAATATCGTTCAAATTTGCGTAAATTCAGGTCAAAAGCAATGGAAATTGCAGCTAAATCGCGAGCGCGAAATCGTTTGAAATTTTGTGCATTTTTACGGCTAAAATGACCTTTTTTTTGACGATTTTGGAAGAAACCTGACATTATCTAGCGTGAAGTCCAGAAATGGGGGGAGGAGCTTCAGCTCCCTACGCACAACTAAATACGCCACTGATTATTTGTGCCATTACCTTTAATACCACTGATATCTTGTACTGTACTATTTTGCTGTGTTTCTTCAAATGCATTACTGTTATTGAGTTTGGGTCGTTTTTGAAAAAATCGGAGATTTGATTTTTTTAATTTCTGAAAATCAAAATACTGTTATCCCTCGTTCAGCTTTCCACAGATAAACAAAGTATGTACTTATATTTTATCTGATACTGGGTAAGATAGTAAGCAAGGATAGCTACAAATCTCAACAAATGATCTTCTGAAGGAACTTATTATCTAATTTATGCGTATTATGTTTTATTTGTTTGATATTCTACATCATTTTAAAATGATTTGATGAAATTGGTGGTACATTTAATAAAATTGTTTTTCATTATCCAAGAGATGCATAATTATCTAGTACATGTTGAAAAAATCTGGGTGGGGTCCGGGCCCCAAGGCCCCACCCCACCGTACCCACATAACCCATTTCAAGATCACTTTATTTCAAATTTTTACCCCTGGAGGTGCATTGAGTTTGGTTCCAAATGAGGGTAGCATTCATAAACTGTTCTTCACGTCATTACGAGTCGATTAATACAATATTTGTACCTGTTTTGGCCTATATTGTCTATTTTACCGCCATGTATATATCTTAAATAATGACAAAAATTCAAACTTTGACCCTGTATAACTGGGTGACCTGGGCGTCATGGGGTCTTCCTTCTCTACTTAAAAAAGGTCCGGAGGCATGTACCATCCACATATTCAAGTATGGGGGATTTTCTGGGTCAATAGAATTTCAAGCCCATCCGTGCAACCCTCTTTGCCAAAACAATTTGCGCTATGCGCGATTTTGTTGCAATTTCCATTGATTTTGCCCTCAAATTAACGCTAAATGTTTTCACGCTGAGCGAGAAAAATTGACGGATATAACAAATGTTTCTTCAAGCCATCCCCCCAAAATGTGTAACCTGGATATCCCCCTCATACAATTATAAGGTGTATGTATGCATGTTTCAAACGTCTGGGTAAAGCGCGGGCCCCAACTCCTAAATGCACCCGTTATTAGAATTACAATTTGTAAAATGTCTCTTCATTTTGAAATGTGATTTAGATAAACACATTTACCCGATAGAAATGTGTGGATTTCAACAATTTGCAAGAATACTGAAGTTGCTGAGATTAACGAACAAAATCGCTATATCCATTTCCGTTTTTGGTGCGTTTCTTTTTGTAACTTTTGAATTCATTCTGTTTGTTTACATTCTAGAAAATTGGCTTCAGTTTATAGATTCATTTCTTTTTCGATCAATTGTATTTGTTTACGTTATGTTTTCTATTTTGCACCTGTGGAGTCCTGTACTATTTTTTACTTATTGGATAATCGGCCATTGCATTTTTTTGGGATTTTGGATTAAGCTACTAACTGGAAAACAACAGCAAAACTCAACAACATTCAAACAAACTATGAAGTATTTCAAAAAGAATCCATTAGTGGCTTTCAGAGTTTACAGACAATTACAGATCCTCAACTCGAAAGCTAATGTCATGGCAAGACTACTTACACCGCTATTTTTGATGGTACCTGGACTTATTGGTGTTATCTGCAGTTTTGTTTGTGTGAATCTTCGTAGCGTTGTTCCTATGCCACATTTTGTTGTATTTCCTTTGCTGATTGTGATGGTTGTCATTCTACAAAGCATTGCAATTCATGGCAATTCTTCTATCAAAGTTAGGTCAACGGAATTTAAACAGGAATTGAGAAAACGTATGATGGAGAAATACGAACAAAAATGCTTACGAAGTTGCAGACCTGAGCATATTGATATGGGGGGTTTCAGTCATTACGAGAGAGACACAGCCCTTACGTATTGGGAGAGAATTTGCAATTATGCTACAAGTCTAATTTTGTCTCTGAAAATAAATGTGTAGAATCAAATGTTTTAAAACAAGAAAATATCTGAAAAGTATATTATGGAAAAAAGAGAAAATTTGTCGAAATGTCTCATGATGTGATGTCGTGCTACGACTTCACGTACCACGGAAGTCGTAGTACACGGTCGTGCGGAATGTATTTTTTTGCAAAGCGGACTAAATATTTTCCACAGTAAGTAGTTTCGAATTTTTACTGTTACGTTGTAAGTATGTGTTAAAACTATGAACAGGCGAAAAAGGTAAAACAATGCTTTGTGTTCCCTGCTCCATATATGTACATACAAATAGTGTATCAGTCATTTGGGTTAATTGGGATCCATATACAGTATCTCATAATCTCATCTCATATCAGCACTTAGAAAAAACTTGTTTATTATATAACGACGGAGGTTACACCGTACATCTAAGATGTCTAATTGAAAGTTGATAGCAACCTAATGAGAAACTGAATACGCGATAATGTACGATAAAAACTCTATTGCGAAATGTGCTTAACAAACTACATTTTACAGACTGGGTGTGCAATTCTAGCAATTGAAAGCTCCCAAATATAGTGATACCGAAATATTTTTAGTTCGCTACCTGATGGATGTTGCTCAGAAGTTCGGATTCTAAATATTTGAAATACTGTTAATGACGAAATGTTTTCTGCTCGCAGTATTGTCAAAGAAAAACTAATGAACCCCTTACTTTCACTCACCAATTATCTAACGCTGATACAATGACCTAAATTCAGTCCTGGAATTTGGGGCGTACAATCTGGACATCTTTAATCAGAATCCCAATAATCCTAAAAGCAATTTTTGAGTGCACATGTACGGTAAAAAAACATTTCCCTGACTTTCTGAGACGCATAGTATTAATTTATTACAATTATAGGGATGCATTCCCATATACTTTTCCATACAAAACCATTTGCAGAATAATTGTAATTGTGAATTAAGAGTCATACATAATTTGAAAGAAAAATACGTTAATCAAATCACTTTATATATATATATATATTGTAAAATTGTACACCTACTTTGTTTATAATTGCGATATTGTATATTTTTGCCCATATTCCGGACCAGTAAGCACTATAAAATCCATGTGAAATAATTTATTTAAACAAATGAAAAAATATGAAAATAAACAATATAAGCAAAAATTATTTATCTAAATATCCAAATTCGTTTATAATTAGAATATTTTCGAACATATTGATAGTGGGTACGTGAAAAATTTAAAAGACATGAAATATTTGAAGATATTATTATTTTTTGCATTAGTAAAGTCTGAGAGCGTTTATGGCAACCTGAATATTTGGCAAAGTAATGATATATTTGGACAAACTTTATTAAAAGTATTAAAATACTCGGTAAAAGAAAATTACAGTGCTATTTATACAGTGCGTTTACATTACAACTACCCAAAAAAGTTCGAAATTACAAATTCTAAGCTGCAGCAATTCACAACTTCAAATCATCCAACAATTTCTGGATGTTTTGATAAAGACATTCGAAGTGTCCATCACACAATGGAAGCAATGATTTTTGTATTTTGGGTAAATTCTGACGATACAACAACGGAAATCATCAAAACAATTGCGAAAAGTGGTAACAGGAAAAAAGATCGCTTTATATTTCTGATTGACGAAAACATTCTTGCAAAATTTGTGACAGCAAGTAAGATTGTCCGAAACCTTAACAATCGAATAGCAATCTCATTACCAAAAAACGAGATATATTTGGATCCACCAACTTACAACAAAGGCAACATGGTTAAAGTAAGTTTAGAAAACATGAACAATTTTTTTAAATTGCCACAAATGGGTAAACGGCTTCATGGGAGACAATTTCGCGCCACAGCAATAAAAATCCCGCCTTATGTCTACGTATTTGAAACAAAAGAAAAGGAAAATATAATCGGGAGCCACTACAATATTATCAAGAATGCAGCAACCGCTTTCAACTTCACATTTTCATTACTAGCACTTTCATCAAAGCAGGGATATGCAAAAAAGTTACCAAATGGGACTTGGACGGGGGCAATAGCCAATATTGAATATCAAGATGAAGATCATGACTATGATATTAATTTACTCATGGGTCAAGCACATTATTGGCATTTCCTGCTTGATTATGCAAGTACAATTGGATCTGTGTCACTTCGATTTATTACATCCAACCCAGGCATGGAATTCAAGTGGCAATCTTTTTTCTACCCTTTTGATGTCAAAGTATGGATTCTGATAGCGTCAAGTTTACTCTTTTTTATAGCAATCACTTGGACAATTTTGTATTTAGATAAATGCTCTAAAAGAGGCACTACCGGAAAGTCCTGTTTACAATTAATATCAACTTCATTCCTAATATATATTTCGATTACGCTGGAACAACCAATTCATTTTCCAATACGAATGCGGCTCATTGGGGCATTGTGGACACTTTTGATAATTATTGTTGGGATGGCGTATACAAGCAACCTGGTATCATATCTCACTATCCCAATTGCCGAGAAAATTCCAACAAATTTTTACCAGTTATCGCAACAAGACGATTACACATATCTTCTTGATAATGTTGGCACTCTGCCTGAAACATTTTTCAAGGGAAGCAACGCACCAGCAATACAAAAAATAAATAAAGAACTTAAAAATGTTCCAGATACCATTGAATGTGCTAAAAAATCTTTAATTAATCCGAAAACTGCATGTATTGGATGGTGGCCAATTATGACAGTAATTGTGGCGGGCAGTTTAACACTAAACCCTCATTTTGAGCCACTGTACCTTTCACAAGGAAGCTTATTGCAAACTACAATTTCAATCGCTTTCCAGAAAAATTCCATTTTCGTAGATGGATTTACTGCGATAACGTCAGCACTCTATGAGTCATCCATCATACACAAATGGGAAAACGAAGTCATTTTCCAAATGAAGAAACTGGGTAGTAAGAAAATGTCAAAAGAAAAAGGAAGCGCTGTTTACAATAAATTATCACAGGATATACAAAATCATAAAGGAAATGGACTTACAGTATTGGGAATGAAGAATTTAAAACTGGCATTTTTAACTCTTTACTCAGGATGCATGTTGTCAACTATTTCTTTTGTGACTGAATGTGCAACAATATTTTTTAGAAAGTTAACAATATGGTTTCATAGGAGAATTAAATTATAAATTTACGCGTAGAAAATAAATAACTATGCATTCTACTATCCAATTAGAGTTGTTCTTGTCTACGGATTCCTTATTATCTCTCTTTTGTGCATCGTTGTGGAAAATAGAAAAGACTGAGGTCACCTTTGAAGTTTGAACACCTAAATTTGAATAAGATATAATCTAATTTGTTTTCAGTCCAAATTGGTTCAATATTTTAGTACTAAATACATAAGTGCGAGAATAAACACATGTGTAGTTTTCATCTATGAATCATGCATATCCATTATTGGAACTTTTAGGCATCCATGTCATTTATAAATACTCAAACTTGCATATAGTATTTTCAATAATAATTCGCTCTATATAAATTCAGGTTTTCACCTTCGATTGGTTCCATGATGGCATACAACGCCATGACGTCATTAATAAATCATTTTGGTTGTTTTACATTATGTGTATTTTTATTGGTAACATTCTTTTAAAATAAAATATCTAGTTCGTAAAAAATTATGATGGTTCAAATATATTCCCTCTGGATTCGTGCTTAATGTACGAGTCCTCTGGATCCTTATATTATATCCCATATCAGCATAAAAAGTAAAGTTGTAGTTTACTTAACTTGAAAAATAGTGCTTAGGTATGAATGAAATAAATGAATTGATCGAAAA